>OZ022586.1:15870128-15947628 GCA_963669155.1 Arbacia lixula | reverse complement strand
ATAACGGAAACCAACGGAAACCAGTAAAAACCGGCAGGAACCGGTAAGAACCAGCAGGAACCGGCGACTTCACTCCGCGTACTGCCTTCCTCCTATCCACCGATGCCTGGACATCGGAAATGATAATTGTATACGTTTCCTCTTCATTTTTCAGTACTAGATGATAACACATGGAGTTTCTTGTAATGACAATGACAATTACAAATATTTAGTGTAACTCGTGACGTACAGACCTATGTCTGAACGATGTACTTCACGGCGGTCGAATTCATATCAAGGTCGGACTTCAGTAAGACTGTGTTTGACCAAGGGTGTATGGGATGAGCTCGCTTCATTCATCACTGCTTTGACACTGCAGAGCATTGACTTGAAGAATTAACCTTTAACTCTGTTCTGTTAACGTGGATATGATAGATAACACTAACAAGCATGACAAGCTGCGGTACATTTAAAGGTAAGATAGCCCTTTCACAAAAGTCATGGCACGGGTCATGCCTTGGTCACAACCGGCAGTGCGTGTTTTTGTAGGTGCGTGTCCGCAGCTTGCGTGCCAACTGCTGCGATCCCTTGCGTGCATCTTCCTGCGTGCTAGGTACGTCAGACGCAAGGATTTTCTGCGAGCGTGACGCAGACCACTCGCAGAGAGGTGCACGGCCCGTCGTGACGAAGTCATCAGCAGTGTACCCTAACTTTATCGTTTTTGTTAAAATCGCACATTAAAAAAAAAGGAAAATTGCAAAACTATTCACGATGCAACAAAATTCACCTCTCCTTTTCACTTTCCTTTCCTTTCTTCACCCCATAAGTGGGCCAATTATCCGAAAGAATACAACCACATGGTGTTACCGAAAGTTTTACTATTTTCGAAACAGTATTTATCAAAACTATTCTTGTTTACATTTGAAACACCCAGTTTCGTAGCGACCATAGTACATATCCCGTATTGCCCCTGTCAGTGCACGATGCTCGGTCAGCGGGCATTGATTGAATCAACGCACGCTCTGCGATGCCGACAGGTTTTGGACGGTCCGTGTAAAACCTCCTCAAAATTTGGCGATCGCGATAAGTCTGTTTAAAGCCAGTTACCAGCTCTATTTTTTTTTCATTTTCCATGGTATTTATTTACACGATTCTATTTTTTGACCTGCAAATGGGCTAACGTGCCTTTAAGTGAGTGGCTGCGCGTCGACTCGCTGTGCAGTTTGTAGACGTCTGTGCACCTTAGTCGCTTTTGACTGAAGAGGTGAAAATAACTCATGTCTGGTATAATCACAATCATCACCATTGCCAGTCCAGTGTGGTAGATATCGTTGTCCTGTTTATTCCCAGGCCTCCCCTGACAGCCTGTCAAATTGATTCAATAAATTCTTCGACGCTAGCTGGAGATGCTCGAAGCCAGATGACGGAATGAAAGTCGGATGAAGGGCGCAATATTTCTCCACGCAAAATAGGCCGCTGATTTCACCTATCACTGACATGTATTCTCTATTTGTTTCTGTCTATGTCTCCGTCTCTCTCCCCATCTCTCTCTCTCTCTCTCTCTCTCTCTCTCTCTCTCTCTCTCTCTCTCTCTCTCTCTTTCTGTCTCGTTCTTGCTACGTTGTTCTCTACCGCCCTCCCCCCTTTTTCTATGCTCTCTCTCTCTCTTTCTCTCTCTCTCTCTCTCTCTCTCTCTCTTTCTCTCTCTCTCTCCCTCTCTCTCCCTCTCTCTCTCCCTCCCCCTCTCTCTCTCTCCCTCTCTCTCTCTCTTTCCCTCTCTTTTTCTCTCTCTTTCTCCTTTGTTCTTTCTATTTTCTTTATCTCTCCGTCGTCCCTCTCATTGGGTCTCCATCGCGCTCTTTGTTATTTCTCTGCGTCTGCCTATCTTCCTGTCTTCCTGTTTGTCTCCCTCCTTTTCTCTCCTCTTGGATTCGCTCTCCATTTCTGCCCTTTATTCTCTCTCTCTCTCTCTCTCTCTCTCTCTCTCTCTCTCTCTCTCTCTCTCTCCTTTCTCATTATCTACGTTTCTCTCTTCTCCTCCCACGCAACGGAGGTACATGGATAACATGAATTATCACCATGTCTGTCTTTCACGCCTCATTATGATGTAGTCGCGACAGAACGAACTCGATGTCGAATGTGATTATTTTGTTGTGAAGACAAGTGAGCTCAAAAATAGCAAAACGTCTTACCATCAGTAGTCTTAGATAAACTGGTTTGTTTCCGGGAAAAACATCCACTTTCCTTCTATGTTTAGCTATCCACATCTGCAAAACCATTGGCCGTTTCTCGTCGGGTAGCTGTAACCCTTATCATTGAGTACATGACCAACGTGAGCGAATCATTCCTATAACATGTATGTGATGTCTAGTCTAGGTATGTACTGTATGTGTATGGAGTAAGAAACGATATATATACATGTCAATCAGGTGAGCTTTAGGCGAATTGGAAAAACGACGGTAATCCTTTTCAGTATCATAGCTACCTGATATGTGTCATAACTCAATGTGCTTTTCCTGTCTTGGTACTGAGAGCGTTAACAGCATTCCTATTTGGACATGTTGAAGAGTAAAGTGGTTAATCCGTTAAAACGATAAGCAAATATTTGGAGAAATGTTTGCATGTGGAACTAAGCAGCAATGCAATGGTTCTATACTTATCTGCCCCGTTTAAAGGTTTGGAGTATTGAAACGAATCACATCAAATCAATACAGGGTTGAACAGTTATGTGGGGATTGAATACGAATGAAGATGGAGACATACTATTGCGGAGTTAGATGAAAACGGTAGGGGGAATCGGAATGTGTGGGGGAGAGAGGGAGAGGTGAAAATGAAAGAGAGAAAGTGAGAATGAAGAAGGGGAGAGTGTCGTCAAATGAGCGAAAGAGAGTGGAAGGGGGTGAAGTGGAAGGAGGCTTGGATATGTATATGAGAGAAAGGAAGGGGTTGTGGAGAGGACAGGAGATCCGAGAGAGAGTGAAAGAGAGATATGGGAAGAAACACGAGAGAGAATGAGGTAGAAAGAGATAAAGATCAGAATAGAGAACATGAGACAGAAATAAAGAGAGACAGGAAGAGAAAGGGTGATACATTGAATAGAAACTGAATTTATCAACACCGCGAACATGGAACAAAGAGATAAAATAGTAGATGATAATTTTAGTAGCACAAAGCCAGAACAAATAAGTTACAGAGAGAGATTATACAAAAAAGGAAGGATAAAATGAATAGATAGAGGAATGAAAAAGGAAATGGAGATAAAAGTACCAAAAGGACGGAATGAATAAGTCATAGATAAAGACAATAAACAGAGGAGGGGGGACAAAATGAATTAATTAAGAGATCAAATAAGAAATTGAGATTTTTAGTAGCAAAAATACAGAAAGAATAATAAGGGGGAGTAGATGTAATGAGGCAGGATTTGTGAGAAAGACGTAAACTTGTTATTTCTTAGTAACGTGGCATTCAGGAAAGATTCACGTAGCAAGGGAAACTGGCTTAATTACACGTTCTAACGCAATCTGACACACGGAAATTCAACGAAATCGTGTTATAGGGGCGGGTTTCAGTTGGGAAAGCCAGAGAGGGCTCCATCCTATCTAATGTGATGTGTTAAAGCCTCAAACACTGATGTGATCTAACGACCTTTCACTACATGGCATTATTCTCTAGTAATCTGAGATTCTGTTCCAATATCAACTCTTTTCTTTTCTGTTCTTTAATTTTCGTCTATTCTCTCCTTTACTGTCCCTTTTTCCAGCTCATCTCTTAGTTCATATCTCCATCTTTACCGAATGTTCTTATTTTCTCCCATCTTTCTCCCCCCTGATACCTCTGCTCACTCTACTCCACGTATATTTATCATGTTTTCGTTCTCTCTCTCTCTCTCTCTCTCTCTCTCTCTCTCTCTGTATCCATATGTGTCCTTCTCTGATGTTGTCTCCCTTTTCCCTCCCGCTCTCTCTCTCTCTCTCTCTCTCTCTCTCTCTCTCTCTCTCTCTCTCTCTTTCTCTAACTCTAACTCTCCCTCTTTGTCTCTCTCTCTCTCTCTTTCTAATAATCGTTCATTATCTTGGTCTTTCTCATAAATATTTCCCTTCCTCAGCTGATAATCATACATCAACGTGATACATCAAGGGGAAAGTAATTAACATCGTACTTAATCATATACGCATGTATATAATCTTGGACGTAATTATCAATCTCTCTCTCTCTCTCTCTCTCTCTCTCTCTCTCTCTCTCTCTCACTCAGATATTAATCACACTTCGACGTGAGACCTCGAGGCAAAGATAGCAACACCATAAATAATACATTATGATCATACATGTAACAAGCACGATATTGATGAGCATGTTGATGATAACTTCATCAATGTGGGGTCTGAAAATCAGACTGAGTCAGAGGTAGCACAAACTCATGTTTGCTTCCTTGTTCAGCAATGAACCCTGTCACATGGATCAGCCTAAATCAAATCGCATTCGCAGATCGACAAATAAAAACACATTATTTAACGACGTTGCCATGGCAACATTCGCTTTCCAGCATCACGCACCATTTAAGTGCCTATCATCAAGACGGTCTATATACGTGGAGAGGACTTTAACCCACAGAGTGCCCTCTGTGTTCTCTCGTCTTGTGATGCGGGGGCAGGTGGGTTAATAGATAGGTTAAGAAGTCTTATCGAGGCAGGTGGGAAACGTTGGAGCTTGAAGCGGACCGCTCGTGAACCGCGACCGCTTTTTGTAATCACATTTTCGTCAACAGTATTAAGATTTTTTGGAGGTACACGAACGGGTCAAGTGAGATACATTTATCAGTCATCACGTCACATAAGAAGGATACGTGATGTTTCTATTTCCTTCCCTCCCCTCCCCCAACCCCTTTTCTTATTTCTTTTTATTGTTGGTGTTTTTTCCTCCAAAGATATTTTGGAGCATCACGTTTGAAATGGGAACAACATAAGATAAACATCCATACCAAATTTAAGACAGAGAAAAGAGAAGATATAGCGGGAGAAAGTTATTCTGACAGAGAGGGTGTGGGAAGGAAAAAAATAGAGAATAGTTAGTAACAGAAGAGAGGGGCTGAAAGAATGAAGGGGCGTGGGAGAGAGAATGAGGGCGAAAGAAAAACAGAAAGACAGAGAGCACGAAACGGGTGAGAGGGATGAGAAATGAGAGATGTTTAAGAGAGAGCTTGAGAGGGAAAGGGTGATGTAGACAATGTGTATGTGAGAAAGAAGGGGAAAGGGTAAAGGATGAAGAACTAGAGGGGGAGCGAAAAAAAGAGAGAATATGTGAGAGGGGGGAGAAAGAGGAGGGAACGAAAAGTGAAAGAAACAGAACGAGGAGTGACAGAAAGAAAACGAGATGAAGAGGGAGGGGGGGCGAGGGAGAGGGAAAGATGGAGAGGAAACATGAAAGGGAAAGCGAAAGAATAAAAGTGAAAGACGTCTTTCAAGAGACGCAAACGAAGTTCACACAACTCAAGCGTTTCAAAAACAGAATTAGGCAAGCAGGAAGACATTGCAGTGAAACATTACGTCAAACTGCAAAGTGAAAGAGAAAATTAATCAAAACATATGTCACAGTTGTATATGCGCCCTACATTCCAGCAAACAAAAAGTAACACCATAAAAGATAAATCGTGGAATTGTATAGGAGTCAGAAATGATGAATGACTGAACAGTTTTTTAATCGTATCATGTGATTCGCCCCGAATAAGATTACTTTCATTCTGTTACAAATGATAAAAGGGAGCGACATAGGAGTTGGTCGTACCGACACGCGAGCTCGTCGACTGCAAAGCAAACAAGAAAATAAATCATGAAGGAACAACGAACGAATGAAAGACGATAAGGAAAGGTTGGGTTGAAACGGGGGGTGAAATACTTAAAGGTAGCCGAGCCCTCCGTAGAAGATATATGGAAGCAGGAACATGCTGGTTTCATTAATTTCGACCACGTTATTAGAACAAAAACTCATAATTCATACATGCATACATCCATCAAAGACAATTGTCTTCCCCTGCGGGTTTATCATTTTGTGTTGTGCATGAAAATTTGTATCGCTATTGCAACCTCTTCAATTATACTTCGATGCCAAACTTTATACATGAAACAATAGTGGGAATCTCTAAGAAGCAAGTATGCTTAATGATCATAAGGAAATGAAAGTATTTTTTAAGACTTTGGATAGTGTGCCGTAAACAATCTTATCTTATCCCCCCCCCCCCCCCCCCTCGCCAGAGTAGCACATTACTCTCTTACTTCAAGAAACATCACTTGTTATACGTCTTAATTTGAGTTCTTCCTGTTAATGCAAGAACGTCTGAATTGAGGCTAACCATGAACAGATGAAAGTAGTCGAAAGAGAGCGAACGTGTAAAAATTGTCTGTAATTTTTGTCCACGAAGGCGAGGGAAGTTATTAGAGTTTTGGTGTAGACAAAAACACAATAAAACCAATGTTTCTGATATGACAAAGAAATTTTTCAAGAGTTTTCGCCACAGTGAAATAATGAAATAAGAAGAGAGGAAACAATGTTCAGCTAAAAACAGTGACATCGATATTGAGTATCATGTGTTGAGAAAGAGAAGGCGAGACAGTGAGATGCAGAGTGAGGAACAAATGAAAATATGTAGAGATAGATATAAAGAAGCAGAAAGATAAATATCATAATCATGTAAAATAAGAGATGAAAAGGAAGAATTTCGTCACATTCTGGCAAGAGGATGAGGGGGAGGAGTGAGATAGATAGACAGAATAAAACGGATGAAATACATGCCATCAGATAGCAGGACATAACTCTATCTGGGATAGTGGTTCAAGTAACCTGTATATAATAGAAACTTTGTATACAATTGATCTCAAAAACGAAGGACATATCACGTTTTGCAATAAAACAAAAAGGGAGGCGCTGATAAAAACCTGATAGGGAGATAAGCTCATGAGAGCGAGAAGGGAAGATGAAGAATTGCCCACGGTAGGAGGTCTGTCTTGTCATGATTGTGATGACACTGTGATGAGCACGATGACAGAGATAGTGACACATCCCTGGGCTCATATGTCATGTTGTCCAGAATGACGATGATTGCATTTCATGTGCAGCGACAAATCACGGCGTGGGTATGGATGGCCATCATCACCAGAAAATGAAACTGCGTGTCACACGTTCGCATACTCGCACAACTGATACACATGAATCCTATAGGGTATATTGTGTGTGGCTTGGAAAGGGCTAAAGACTTGTTTACGGCTTTGCCATGTATTTCTCGGTCAGGCTCAGCTTTATATTTCAATTATACAGTCAAGTTGTAAATATCCATTTAATCTCTCACTTGTCTATATACATGTAAGCACAGTTATCTGATTACAAAGCAAATAAGAAATGACCCTGAAAACAGCATTGATTTCACTGCGTCGCTTAGATTGTGGAAGGGTATGGAGGTACTTGATCAGGATGTTTAACCCCCTGATGCGTCATTGAGACATTTGTGCACAGGCAAAACACACAAATCATATATGGGTAGTTGTTTGTCTACCACACAAAAGGTTAAAGAAAAATCCATATTTCAAATGTGAAGATCAATGTAAATCCACTCAAAGTAAAGTTTAGGTATATGCTAACGGGAGTTTTAAAGGAGCATTTTCCTTGATAAACGCTGCCATTTGCGTATTTCGTGTGAAGAAATGTAGATATGGCAAATAAAGAATTAAATCCCGAGTAACCTTTTCCAAAAACTAAGTCTGGGCTTTGCAAAAAAAAATAATATAGGATATATAGAAATGAATGTCATTACTTTGGATTTAACGGAGGGTTTGTTTTTGGTCATGGAAACTGTTAACAATACTAGAATGTATTGATCATTTCACTAAAGTCTTTCTGTCAATTTGATAAATATTTCACGCCATACTTTCATCCAATATAGTCAACATTGATTTAATTTTTCTTTCAAGAATACGAATAGGTGATTGTTTTACATCTTTATCTGCATAGCTTTGCCATTGTGTGACGAGACCACATTCTTTAATATTGAAATGCGGTAGAGTAGCTCGTGGCATTGGACATGGGGGCGACAAAAGTTCAGGGGATAATGATTAACGAGTAAAAGACTGTTAAGTCGTTTGAAATATTGGACAGTTTTATGAGTACCGAGGTACTTAGTATATAGTGTGGGTGTAACAACTGACGCTCTAAAACCATCACTTTTAAACACCCTTTCACATTTGAAACATTGCTGGGACTAAGCTCGACCCGGATCTTTATGTTTTTGCCTGTGTGAAAGGGCTATTAGCTGAAAATGTTTCTTCTTTTCTTAATTTGAAATGTCATTGTTTTGTACTTAGATTCATCCTATTCATGTTGATTTTATCACATTTCGTGAACGGATTTTGTTTATTATGGATTTGCAGAAATAATACGCCTACATTTATTTTGATATTGAACATTAAATTCCTGACATATATTTGTTCAATGTCATGATCGCATAATAATGTTAATTTGACTGTGTCCTAATGTATAAGCCGTCTTTTCGTTTTCCTCACTCTCTCTCTCTCTCTCTCTCTCTCTCTCTCTCTCTCTCTCTCTCTCTCCCTCTCTCTCTCTCTCTCTCTTTCTCTCATTCTCTCTGTCACCTTCTTCCTTCAACTCTCATACTCTTACATGTGATATTCAACTCTTCATCCTCCCCAAACATCTCCCTCATTTGCCATACTCTTTCTTGTCCGTTTCCTAATGTTTCTCATCATGTACTTGTCTTCTTTTACTACTCTTCATGTTTCGTTTTTCTTCCTCTTTCCTTTCCTTTCTTTTTTTTTTTCTTGTTTTACACAGTCTATTTCTTCTACCTCACTTGTTTATCATCATCACTGACGTCATCATCAACGTTATCATCATCATCACCAACATCATCATCAACGTGATTGTCATCATCACCAACATCATTATCAACGTAATTATCATCATCACCGACATCATTATCAACGTAATCATCATCATCACCAACATCATTATCAACGTAATTATCATTACTAATGTCATCATCGACGTTATCATCGTCATCATCAATGTCATCATCAACGTAATTATCATTATCACCAACGTCATCATCAACGTTATGATCATCATCCCTAATGACATGTCAACGTCATCATCGGCATTATTAACGTCATTATCAACGTTATTATCATCGTCACACTAACTTCACCATCGGCGTAATTATCATTATCACCAACGTCATCATCGACGTGATCATCATCATCACGAACGTCATTATCAACGTACGTTGCATCGTCATGAACGTCATTATCATCATAATCGTCACTATCAGCAACATTCCCATGATCATCGTTCTCCACTTCTCCCTTTTCATTCTCCTCCCCATCATTAGTGTCATCATTACCATCCACCATCATTATCGTCAAAAACAACAACACTATGATCATCGTCAACATCCATCTTCTTCCACATCATCCTCATCCTCCACTTCCATCATCATGCTCGACGTCACTAATAGCGACATCAACAACATCGTCTCCATCATCCCAATGTGCCCCTCTACATGAGCTGCCAGGGAGCTGCGAGCTAGAATGTAAATCAAGGTTCGTGGGGATCGGTAGGAAGTGACAGGCGAGGTAACATTCCTTACCACCATAATCACTGAGGCTTCTTCCCGCCCGATATAGATAGACGCACTCGCATGTCACATAATGGTATCATCATGACCATCTTCATAAAGAGGAAAAGGACGCGCTCTTATATCCCCAACCTAGATGAAATGGAGACGTCTTCCCTGATATGTCATGTTCTCATTCTAAAAGAGGTGACAGGGGCCATCCCTACGAGCCCTAAATCACTTTGAGCAGGCGGGTGTCATGACTGCACTAACAACCGAGGGGGCGGGGGCGTCGGTACGTGCAGTTCGAAACGGTATCGCTCACTAAACAGAGAAAAATCCGCAGTAACCATGGTAACCAAGTTTTGCAATAATCTATCATCGGCCTCCGGACACCTACAAAGCAAACAAATAAACAGATATGTTTGTCGGTAAATATCAATTTACACCATCGACGCACCCGCGCCCCCTCCACTCCAATTCCATTTTGGCGAAACCCGAGTACAACGAGCGTTGGATAGTGGAAGATAAAGCACACCTGTGCTTTAAAGACTGTGTAGCTCTTTTGCAGGTCAAAAAATCAAATCGGGTTTTAAAAAAACACATGGAAATTTGAAGAAAATACTGTATGAGAACTTCCCACTCAATAGTTAAACTGAAAACTGACTCGAAGTGGAATTGTAGCGATCGCTAGATTATGGATAGGTTTTGGACGGGTCATCCAAAGCCTATAGCCTAGATATCGAAGACTGTAATAAGCAATAGCGCATGTCATGGCTTATCTTACCGCACATTGATGCCTTGACATTCAACACGGTACATGAACGTAGACCATGATCGCGCTGTTTCAAACGTAAAGACAAGGACTTTTTTTTCACTTTTCTTGAGAAGGTTCGTTAGGCTATAGCTGTGAGATTTCATACACAATTTTCTTACGGTATACTGCTGATTCCTGCCGAGTTTCATGACTTTTGTAAATGGGATACTGTGTCAGACGTCTCTTCGCTTTTCACTTATTTACAAATCGAGACGAAAATCTTATTTGGCGTGCATCAAACCAGTAATTTCAGGGCACAACAATACCCTTTGTACATCACACCTTGTCAATCCACTGCAATTGCACAACATCTTAACCAAAAAAAAGATCGAATGAGATTGTCAGGGTGGTTGAATTTTCACCTGGGAAACTGTCATCTGTCTAAATCTTATTTGTAAACCGATTTTGGCACATGTAACGCTGGTTCCTTACTCCTTTGGTATGCTTGGGGAGAGAAAGGACTCGTTTTAAGAACTCTACATTTTAAGCCAGAATTTCTGACGGTATTTTACCACGAATATTAGCTTTCCCAAGCAATTTGATCAAATACCTATCAAAAGTGCGATGAACGTGATAAAAGGTGAACTTTATTTCGAATAATAATAGATAATCACTGCTGTGATTATCACAGCAGCCGTGGTAAAACTAGCAAACACAATTTACATGCTTAAGTCTCTGCATGCCACCGGGGGGTTAAGCAATACTACACATTATCCATACACATTGTCTGGCAGAAGATGGGTTAACTCTTCATGCGCCAATGGTGCGTTTCGGCTCAAATTATGTACACAACTCCCATAGAGCGGTGTTTGTGTGGCTCACAAAGGGTTAAGAACATCATGGCAGGGATCTCGTGCCGCTATAACTGGATTTAGGCCTTCTCGTTTTTGCGCGCATCGCCTTTGATAGGTTTGGCTGGCGGGGTTTATCCGATGCTTAAAGGGAAGTGGGGAGGAGTGGTCGTATTGACGGTACCCATGATCATTGCAGCACCGCTCAGTTACCATCACGGGGACAGCTCTTATTTGATTTTAATGACTGAAGCCCGCGTTCACAACTATAGTTCAACTTAATAAGTGTACCAAACCTAGACTAATTTAATGGTACGCCAAATTAAACATTTTAAACATTTTTATTGATTCAATGTCATTCATTTTTCCCCCTCGGAATCACTATGGTATTCAGTATGTCAACAAAACAATGACCATGACGGCGAATAATTAAGATCAGCAAATTTGGTGAATCTGTGATTACAATGGACGATTTCGTGACAACATCAGATGATATATTTGCGCCCCGTTAAGATAGTCTACGTTTAATATGCGTTATCAGTTAAACCGCCATTGTTAATACAGATCTATATCAGTATAGAGATGATTCTTTTACGTCATCCTGAAACCAAGCGAGAATGGATACCCGTGATCATGGTGATGAAGGGAGAGCGGTTCTGTCGCCATGACGGGTACCACCATTATCCTCTACCTTTAAAGGGAATATACAGTACTGGGAAGACAAAAAGGTGATCATGAGCAATCTTCTTGCCAATGGTTTTAAATTTATGCATTGTCCATTTTAGAAACTTGCTGAAAGTTATTTGCCCTCAAATGATCCACATTTGGAGTAATGGATGAGAAATCCTCAAAATGCTAGGCCCGAACAATTTGAGGATTTGTGATTTAGTCACTGATTACTCGAAATGTGGATCATTTGAGGGCAAATAACATTCAGCAAATTTCTAAAATGGACAATACTAGAATTTAAGACCATTGGCAAGAAGATTGCTCACAATCACATTTTGAAGGCTACCCAGTAGAGTATATGCCCTTTAAATGTTGAATGTGATTTGCAGCAATGCGTCTTCCTTGTACTCATGGCGTGATGTTTTATCTTTTCAATGCTCATCAAAGAACCCAGATGGATTTAAAATTCGACGGGGAGATCGGAACGGTGTCACGTTTAAATTGAAAAGAAGATGTGTTCAATAAGGACGAATTGGGGTTGTGTGTGTGTACAAGACGGATGATAAATGAATACTCTGTGCGCTCACGTTTTCTTCGCATTCGACCGGCCCTGCATTATTACCCCAGTAACTAGATCAACGGATCCTACCAGGTCCCCATTTCTCTTCTAGGTACGGGGGATATGTAACTGTCAATTCTATTCCATCTCACCATGGAAGACTACAAAGCATGCCAAACATTGGAATTGTTTATCTTGTAAAAAAAAATGATTTAAAGTTTCCCTTTTGTGGATAAGTGATGTGACAAAGCGCAACATAAATTATGACATGATTTAAACAGGGCATTAACGTAACCTAATACAACATGCGTAAAGGAGCTTTACATGATTATGGTATATCAAGATTATCATAACACATGGCTTAAACATTATAACACTTTAAACAAATATCGTGACGCTTATTTTGCTTATGGTGAGTAAAATAGTGAAATATAATATAGAGTAAATTCACACCGTACACTTAATATAAATCTATAGGCTAGAGTGAGCAAACGTATTTGGGAGACAATCAATATTTGTACTTTATCCTTAGCTTATTTATGTTTTCCGTTCTATCTACCGCAAGACAAATGAAATTGAGTTCACTTGACCGTTCCTTGATTAGATGTGTATTTGCCTTTCATCTCTTATCAAAATATAATTGCTCTTGATGAAAAGCTAAGATGTCTCAAAGTTCATGAGCAGTAAGTCGTAGGCGAGTCAAAGCAGATAACCCATATTTTGCACAAACACCGGGACCAACCCATTCATGACCAAATTGATATAAATCGCCCCTCCCCCCCCCCCCCCCCTCATTTCTAAACTCATCTCAAAGTTTACATTACGTTTCCTGCAGTACCAATACTGGATATTTCGTTGCCGAAGGAAAAATATATGTACTTGTATAGGTTTATTTATTTACGAGAGTAATTAATACATTCCCTTCCTCGTCGCAGTTGAAAAGGGGTGTTGAAGTATATTTGCAGTAGTTAGGAGTCCAGCCGCATTCCTCCAATATCATTACCTCCACCCCTCATATTCTATTTCCCTCAACCCCTCCTACTACCCACCCCCCCCCCCTTCCACACCACCACCATCACCACCCCCACCACTAGCACCACAACCACCACCATCACCACCACCACCACCACCACCACCACCACCACCACCATCACCAGTACGACCACAACCATCACAACCAAAGCACGCAAACAATTACCCCAATAGCTGTTAAAGGTGCTACTTACAATGTATACGTATCTCTAAAAAATAAAAACTCATAACACGATATTGGATCTCCTTCTTACCTCGTCCGGACTCTCAAGAATCTAAAATGTATTCCAATACAAAATATTGTGTAGGCCAACGGCGAATTTTCATATAAAACAGGATCAAAAAGCAGACTGTCGTCTCTTGAATAGTTACGATGAGTTAGGTGAGGTAGAGCATGCTGCAGCGTCCTTGACAAAGTGGCACAGGAGTTATGAGACCTCGATTTCAAATTCCCGGCACCTATGTTCTCGCCGCTCTCAAGTGTACGCGCGTATTAGTGATAGAGAAGTGAGGTTGGGCCCCGCCGGCAAGAACGTGATCTTGTTCAATAGCGCCACCTACGCCAGCTTTACGCTAGTTGTTTTTTGTTTGTGTGTTTGTTAATATTTGATGTGTTTTTTATGCTACATCGCTCTTTGGGAGTATTTTTACAAATGGCTCGTTAACAATTATTTTGGTCTTCTTTTCCCTGGGGTTTTTTTTATATATATTTTATCTCTCTATCTCAAAACTATTTTCGCTTCTTTTTTCCTTCTTCGGATAACTATCTTCTCCCTGTTGTCATATTTATATTATGTGTTAAGTGCCTTCGTTTTGTTCTGTCCTTGTCTTCCCCCGTCGGTCTCTTTGAAATCAACGCTCTATTGTCTTCGTCCTTCACTTTTAGTTCTTCTTCACCTCCTCTGTTCTCGAACATTGTTTCTTGTTCTTGTTGCCCTTCTTTAAATCTCTTCGATTCATTATTAATTGATTTTCGGTGTATAGACCTTCAGTTGATGCTAATCATGTGTTCTTCATTCACTGCACACAAGGGCTTCACTATAGCCCTACAGCTGAAAATCAATCTCTTTTAATAGGATTAACTTCCTGTAAGAGTGTAGGTACGTGCCTAATGAGTCTGTGGAGGTAAATGTATGTTTGTGTATCTATGTACACACGTGTTAAAGAATTGACGAATGCATGTATGTCTGTCTGTATGTATGTGTGTATGTATGTATGTATGTATGTATGTATGGATGGATGGATAGATGTATGTGTGTGTGTAAGTGAATGTAAGTATGGGTGAGTATACGTTTGGATGTATTTATCTGTGTATGTATTTATGTATGTTTGTGTGTATGTATTAAATTATGGATGTAAGTATGTATACATGGATGTCATGGTTGTCTGTCTCTACGCATGGATGTATGGGTGTATGTATGTGTGTGCCTTAGTCAGAGTGGAACATTCGATATGCATTTATGATTAAATATCTCTAAATACGTGATTCATTGAAATGTACAGGTTATCACCAAATAAGTCTTAGACCTGCTACGTCCTGTAAATGAATGAAAATAAATCAGAAAGCAATATTGGAACCAGAGGGATTCGAACCTGCATGTACTGTTTATCGGCCAGCGACTTAACAACCAGGATATTATAGCCGACGATAATTACACGATAACATACACTATTATCAATTTGATAGGAAATGTTGAAATGGATTTTGGTGCCCATTGCAATTAGAACAGAGATGTTAGGCTTGCACTAAGCAAGATGAATAGCAAGGAAAACATATAGAGTGTCTTCAATCTAGGATTATATCACTTGAGACACATCCTACGAAAAGCAACAATATCCCTTTTTCGGTATGTATCCAAATTGAATGCACGTCGTTTCTAATGGTAACCCAAAGGATTGTCCGACATTTGGTCGACTAGCGACAACTTGTAGATTCAGAGTTCATTCCCCCCGTTGAAACTAAATCATGAGTACAGGTGAATGTAGTAACGCGTTATTACGCAGTTGGAGGGAAAGTTGTGAATACATTGCGAAAACGGTTTATTGCCGAAGCTCATAATCAGGCTTAGACCATAATCTTTTAATGAATTATGTTTACTAGCCTAGGGACGCCTCGACTCTGGCTGTGGCATCGGGATAGATCGGCATAAGATAAGTCATGTACTGCGCATAATGGCGGAAGCAAGTCTACAATGATGACAATCGAACACAAAAAGCTCACCGGTTCAGGTGAAAATAGCAAATTAGCGATCAACTCAGCCGCACATAATCGTCTGAATAAAAGCCAAAACGCCTCCTGGCGTTCTCAATTGTGACTTTTTTAACTTTGGAATGCCATTAAGCCACGCGGCATCTATTGAAATAGTCGATTTTTTTTCTGTCTGTCTTTTTGCTGTGCTGGGCCAAAAGGGATCTTATTATCACCATGGAAATTTTCTTTTGACGAAATTTGTGTTCATTGCGTCTTTATGAAAATAACAAGGTCCCTCTAAGTTCACGTCTGAGGGGGGCCGTTGTCGTTCACCTGTGAGCAGGAGAGGAGAGATTTGAAAGTTTAACCCTCTGATTACCAGTGGCTTGTACCATCATTTCTCCTTAGTTAATGTGGTATATGCATTAAGCTTTTATGATTCAATCTCGCTGAATACGTATTTTTTATTCATTCATTTAAAGATGGCCCGTCCCTTTTACGAACATCAGCAAACTTCATGAGAGTTTGCACATAAATTTAGCACGTATCTTTGGGATACCGATTGTGACATTTTAAGGTCAGAGGTACTATATATAACTCCCGTAGAATAAATGAAAATCTAACTGTCTCACTGAGATTTGACTATTTTCGTGGTACGAAAACAGAAAGCTCGATCAATTATCGAAGAGTATTTCCTCAAAACCGAATATTACGCTTTGTTGATTCCAGGGGAAGGTTATAATTATAGCTATTCTCTCCCAAATGATGACAAAGTCAGGGAACATTCAGAATTATGTCTGCAAAAGGGATGGTAAACCTTTGATACCAAAATCAGTACAAAGACTGGCTCTCATTGGGGCCGTGTTCATTGAAATAAACATGTTATTAACAAAATAATGTTTGTTAGACTTGCTCCAGCCTACCATTGAATGAATACAAATCAGAAAACAATATTTGAACGAGAGGGATTTCAACCTGCATCTTCTGCCTACTGGGCAGTGACTTAACTTAATACTTTTTTTATTTCAGACGGAGATTTAGGGATTTGGAAGCTGAACCCGTTCATTACCAATGGCGTGACAATGTACAGTAAGTGAGTAGTGAAATCAAGGAGTGATGCTGTGAGGTTTAAATGCAGTATCACGTTAGCACACATAACCAATCCTCAATAAATAATAATAAAATGCTTCTAGAGACAAAATATGCAAATAGGCAAAAGTTGACATCAGCTGAATGTCGATGCTGAGCATTGGACATCAAAGCATTGTCATTATTGTAGAACGCTTTTGACATTCATGAGCACAATTTAGTACCCAGATATTTAAATATATGCACGAGTTTCTTCTTCTTCCTAAAACCTCCCAGGACCGTACAACAAATTGAAGTCATCGTTTCTCGAATACTTACGGTATACGTGTGTGGACATGATGGATCAACATACAGAAAACTTGTACATACAAACATACCACACTACCCCCCCCCCCTTTTTTTTTTTGTGGCTGCTTCGCTAATATCCACATTCCAATATCAGGCCAGGGGGGTGCTTCACCAAGCTGCTCATAAGTAACGAATGATCTTGTGCTAAATCAGATTCTCAATTAACAAAGTGTGGTAACGCATTTAGCATAAGAAGGGATCACCAGTCGTTCGTAAAGTCGTTCGTAACTTATGAACAGCTTGGTGAAACACCCCCCTGGCCTGTAACTTTTTTGTTTGTTGGTGATTATTCATGAATGTTTCATGAATATTTCCTTTGAAGCTATTATCGTTCGGTATATTATACGTGGTGGGTAGTGGGAGAGTGGGTACAAGAGGAATGATGGAGAGAAAAGGAGAGATGGGAAGTAGAAATGTGTATGTGTGTGGTGCGAGAGAGAGAGAGGGAGGGAGAGAGAGAGAGAGAGAGAGAGAGAGAGAGAGAGAGAGAGAGAGAGAGAAAGAGAGAGAGAGAGAGAGAGAGAGAGAGAGAGAGAGAGAGAGAGAGAGAAAAAATCATGGAAAATACAGGGAGGGGGAAACGAGAAAGATGGAGAGGAAAAGAGAAGGAAAGAGAGGAAGATAGTGGGCAAAAGTTTCAGATAATAAAGAAGGAAATAGAGAAAAAGTGGGTAGCGAGAAAGGGTGGGGCGGGGGCAGAGATGGATTGGGAAAAAAGAGAGAGGGTCTGGACATTACGAATGTCACTCGAGAATGCATACCCTGTCCTTGGCAACATATATCCTGAGCTCCTATGACAGCTGAATCCAACGAATCAGCGAATAAGACGTCTTTCTATCAAAAGAGTCAAATTGAAAATTTCTCGGCCAACCTTGACGGCCCCTGTGGGCACTACCTTGACCGACGGAGAAAACAAACAAAGCCACGAAGAAAGAACAACTGAGCTGAGTTTTGAATAGCGATACAGCGGGAAGAAAGGAAGCCAAGGTGCTGAATCGCTCTTAATAAGATTAAAAAACTCACACCTCACCCAGTTTAAATATTTTCGAAAAGAGCGATTCAGCTGTGAGAATGCGGCCTCTGTCACGGCCATAGTAACAATCATGACATATCTGGATACCTGGTTATTCTAAGCAAGGGTATTATTGGTGTGTACTCGATTTATTTGTACTTAAGCTCGATTCATACATCCTTGATATGATACAATTCCCCCCTTTATAGTTTCTCTCTGCCACTCGTAAATCCGCGTATTGTCCGTGTTTGCACAATGCTGTATAAAAATTGTTTTGAACTTTCACTCCTGTGATGCGTTCACACGAAAACGGTTTCAATTTCGACTCAATTCAAATTTTATTGAGCTCAATGCACATGATATAGTGCAAGTAATGTACGGTCGTAAAGTGTGGAATTGCATCGTGGATGATATAATAAAATAAGCAGATAACAGAACCTAAGACAGTACAATACTATACATGTCAGGCTGCTCCGTGGAACTTATGACAAATGAAATCAAGTGATATTCAACAAATATATATGGTATAAACTGTTAACACCTGTGTTTACATCTATTCGGTGATTGTGAAGTTGTACACAAAAGGGAAAGGAATTCCGAATGATAGGCCCTTGGAAAATAAGAGGTTTAATAGCAATAGAAGTTCGAAATCGATGCAACTGACAATTGTCAAAGTGGTCACATGCATATGTTATAGTGCTATAAAGCCGTGAATGATGAAACACAGGAATAAGACTAACCAGTTGTCACCATACCTCTCTTGTCCGACAGTTCCAGTTCGTTCCGAGCCACTTGCGTGTACTATGGTTGCCATGGTTTTGAAGACATGAGTTTAGGTTTAGAGTGTTGGTAGTTCAAAAAGATAAGATTGTGCCACTTCCATTGGGGCGATCGGGGCGTTTCCCCCTCCTGGCAAGCGGTTGGCCGCACTGCCATTGATAAATTGTGACATGTTAGCTCATGTCTTGCTTGGCCGTCGTCGTTAACATCAAGGGCAAATCGTTTGTATATGATCGTCCTTTTCACACTGTCTTATCTGTTTTCGCTAATGTCCTTTAACGAGCGATAACTTGTGCCCAAACCACCAAACGTTATCATATTCATCTGTTATAATGTTATATGTCCGTGGATGATCTAACACAGAAAGGAGATAAACGAGTTGTCACCTTACCTTTTTCGTTTCACCGTTTCGATCCGTTCCAAACCGTTCCAGGCCGTTCCAACCCGTTCCAGTACGTTCCAGTGCTTTCCTGATTTCCAAGCTATGAATCCGTTAAAAGTCGGAATAAAACTTTCACGCTCCTTCGTCTGAAAAATCTACTAATCGACACTATCCCTTCGTGGAGTTCATTTATATAATCTCACTATGTTTCTTAGGAGTGCGTGGGCGCGAACGACAATGTCGCAACTGGATGAAAATGTTGCATACAAGCTCCGAGAAATTGAAAATATCATAACGAAAAGTTGTCACGGGAAAGTGGCAGGCGAATAAATAACCTCCTTTTCAGCTTTGACAAGTCGTCTGCGGAGTCTCATTGAAGCTAGGCTGGTCATGAACGCAGGAGGAATAGGGTCAAGATTAAATCGCCTTAGAGGTAAATCAAGCCGAAATTGAGCTCAACCCTCCTCCTCCTCAGCTGAACGGGACGACAACAAGCGATGCAGAAAAACACGAGACCTCTCAAAGTCAGAGAACTCGACAATCAAAGCCAAAGAACTCGACAACGGCAGGTTTATCGTGGATATATATGTATAGCACGTCGAATTTCAGGAGCAGTTTCTGTCATTCCAGGATTGTTACTTGACGGGAGGTAAGCAAAATGATGGATAAGCTTAAATTTGAATGGATTTGAAGAATGGATGTTTTTGTTCAAAAGGCCCGAACTCGCTGAATATATAGATATGAGAATTTTTAGCGCATAATGAAGAAAGATGTTAACGATTAAATGCTCATAATACCGGCTCTCATGCGTGAAAATAATAGCGGGTTGATAGGATTACAGCTGTCGTTTCCTTCATTTCTCTTTTTCTACTCTCTTTATCTCTCTCTCTCTCTCTCTCTCTCTCTTTATCTCTCTCTCTCTCTCTCTCTCTCCCTCTCTCTCTCTCTCTCTCTCTCTCTCTCTCTCTCTCTTTCTCTCTCTCTCTCTTTTTCTCTCTTCCTATGTTTCGGTCTCGGTCTCTCTCTCTCTCTCTCTCTCTCCCCCTCTCTCTCTGTCGCTGTGTCTCTCTTCGTCTTGCTCTGTGTCCCTCTCCCTTTCTGTCCGTCTGTCTGTCTCTCTCTCTTTCTTGTTTTTTTTCTCTCTCTATCTCTGTCTCTCTCTTTCTCTCTCTCTGTCTCTCTCTCTTTCTCTCTCTCTCTCTCTCTCTCTCTCTCTCTTTCTCTCTCTCTCTCTCTCTCGCTCTCTCTCTCTCATCTTACTTATCGTCTAATGGTCTCTCACTTTCCCGATCTCACTGTCAAATTTCCTATTCTCTTTTGATCTTCGTCTCCTGTCACTTGTGATTGTTCTGCTTCTTCTTTCTGCTTCCTCTTGTTTTACTCCTTCTTCCCGCCATTCACACCCATCGAGTTCTCCTGTTTTTCATGTTTCCTTACCTTCTGCCCCCGCTCCCCCCCCCCCCCCCCTCTCTCTCTCTCTCTGTCTGTCTCATGTTTCTCATTCCTTGTCCGTATTTTTCTCGCTCTCCGTTACACATTAGATGTAATTAATCAATGATTTGTATTTTTTTTTTTTCAATCATGGTCCTCCCTCAAATACCATCACATCCTTTGCTCTTTGTCACGTTGCCAGTCAATATCGAGCTTGCAAACAAATTCTTGACACGGCAAACATAATTTAGGCGGAATTAAAGATGGAAAAAACGCAATGGCCTTAGGGTTTGTCCGAGTTGTGAAAGGTGAATCTGAGCAGTCGGAGGTTCTCCTTATTTCTTTTGAGGAGATTTGGTCTTGTGGTCGCTGAATCGAGGACAAGTCACAGACAATCTGAAGATTCTGCCAAACTTTCTCTTTCATTCCCGTAGCCAAGGTAATTGGAAGCACATTCGTGTTCATGGTGCAAGGTTTGCGGGTGCTAGACTATTATTTTTAGGCGAACGGACACAAACTCGCTTTAAAATGTTTCCCGTATACATGATAATATACCCGTTCGTAGTTGCATCATGGTCGGACAATCCACTGAATGAAAACTACTAGACTGCAGACTATTAAAAAGCTGTGTGGATGATGGATGTGAATACATTTTAGCGTGCCCAGAACAACAATACAAACAGGTGCACATGGTGGAATGTTCTTCTACTACCTTTCAAAGCTGAATAACTGTTGTCATATCTGCATGAATATGAATATAAAGGGTGTTGACTCTCTTTAATGAATTTTCATTTTACTCTGTGAGTTGTACGATTGACCCGAGGCCATTCGTATCAGCAATGATCTGCTCATGCGCACATTGCAACTACGAACTCGCTTATTGTTGGCATTTAAAGTGTATTCATGTTTAAATCACAGGGTTTGCGGGTGTTAGACTTTTTATCCGAACGGACACAGAAAAGGCGGTATAGAATTCACCTAAGAGTCAACACAATCAAAATGAACTAAGAGTCAGGCTTCTGTTGTTTTTAACTGAGGGAAGTTATCAAAAGGTGTTCTGTTCTTTATCAACGTTGTATTTACACGACTCTACAATCATTATAAGGCTTGCAAACGAGATAGGTGTATATCAACTTTTCTTCATAACCGTTATACCTGTAATTGTAATTGTACTTGTAGTTGTACTTGTAACTGTTAATAGACTCAAACAATTGTGTACAACATGTTTGAGGTTTCGTGGAAGCACATACCACATTCTTCCTGAATTCCGCCCCCCCCCCCTTTTTTTTAATTCGTATTCTCTCTCTCTCTCTCTTCTCTCTTCTCTTCTCTCTTTCTCTCGCTCTCCCTCCCTATTTCTCTTCACCCCTCTCTCTCTCTCTCTCTCTCTCTCTCTCTCTCTCTCTCTCTCTCTCTCTCTCTCTCTCTCTCACCCTCTCCCCCCCCCCCTCTCTCCTCCCCCCCCCTCTCTCTCTCTACCTTCTTCTTTCTCCCTCTTTGTTTTTTCTCCTTTCCGCCTGACATGGGTCATAATCCCCAAGACATAGAATTATATTTTCAGTAAGGCTTAGCGTCACATAAAATAAACATGATAAGTATGAACGCTGCATACAAGCTATACAAAGCGATCAGCTTATCACTCTAATAGGATCATCAAAAGTCAATTCCTTCATGAACAATTTCAGTGGATTGAAATCGTTCATCTGTGATATGGGATGAGCACGGAAGATAAACAAACTTTAGGGAATGAATTTATAAGTTTAGAATGAAAGAACTTCGCCCGAAGCTAAATTGCATGGCGAGATAATTCGTGTCAGAAGCTCGTTGATTAAAAGGTCGATCTTATAAGTCCAGTACCAAAACGAAACCTAATGCCAGCGCTGGACTAAGACCGATTTTACCACTATAAAATTTCATTAGAACGGGTTTTATTATTTTCCATCTTTATTTTCTGTCTCTCTCTCTCTCTCTCCCTCTCTCTCTCTCTCTCTCTCTCTCTCTCTCTCTCTCTCTCTCTCTCTCTTTCTCTATCTATCTATCTATCTACCTCTATTATATATATATCCGAAGCATGTATTTCTCCATCTGCAGGATTACACTGTTGCGCAATTTTGTAATTTAAAACCTAAACCTTTTTCAGCAGTTAGTCCGACACTCAAAGGGTTAAGTCTGTCGAATTATAAATTGTCAATAAAGGAATGAAAAATCACAATGTCTTCCCGTAAAGGATCGAATAATGATTTCCAGCTTAGTTTTACTTCCGTGAATTATTTTTGTATCGCTTGGCATTTCATACAATCGAATCGAAATGCTCATTGTTTCACACTTCATTCAGTTTCACACACGGGTAAAGAACTAAGGATAAAACAAATACATACACCCTTGATACAGGCTCACATATGTTAATAATATTAACCGACAAACATAACATATGAAATAATTCATGCATTCCCATAAAATAGTGGAAGAAATACAAATTAAAGTGTGCGAGACCATTGTGTAATGTCTGAAGGCACGTACTCGAATGTGGCGTGTGTGTCGAACATGCTATATGATGAGACTACGACCCGACTAGCCATGGGTGCTTTTATCTGTGTATGATCACACCTGGTATTAGTATTCATACACAGTGACTGTCTAAACGCGTTACCTACTATATTCAAAGCATGTTATTTGAATGACGAACTAGATAGCTTCGAGTTATTCTCCGGATGACGGACAGAGCACACTACCCGAGACGTCAAGACTGATACTTTCTCTTTCTGATATGAAGAAACCTATAGTTTTTTGTAAATCTTACTTTACTTTCACCATACCTTGCCTTTCGTCTCTCTCATTCCTTTCTTCTCTTTCTGTATAATTACTTTGTGACTAGTTCACAACTCATCATTTCACATCTTCGTGTTTGGTTCAAACACAAAAATTAAAGCTACATAAATTGTGCAAGTATCATAAAAAGCAAAAAGTAAACTCTCCTCTTTTCATTTTTTCTTGTCCTTTCTTCACCCAATAAGTTGTTTAAATATCCTGAAAGAATACAACGATATGGTGTGACCTAAATTGTTACTATTTACTAAATAGTATTAGTAAATTCATTATGTTTAACGCTGGAAAAAAAAACTTTCACGGTACTTCCTAGTTACAAAAGCAGCGTCATGCTGTCCAGCTGCTTGGAATTACGAACCCTTTGTTCTTGATATTTGCATTTCTTTACAGGTAATACACACAAGTCTTATTGGGCCACATTGTTTGGCACGAAAAATGTTAAAGATATGTTTATCGGCTAAATCACGTTTTTAGTGGCTACATCATGACTTCTTTGCGTCGTTGTGGTGACAGTTCAAATATCATTGCCAACAAACTGAAGGGACTAGTTTGAGTTCGAGGTGGTAGAACATGAAAACAAGTTATAAACAAGATGACGAGGAAGGCAGCGGCGGAGGTGATGACGACGGCGATGATGATGACGGCAACAGAAACTGTATTGATACCCTAGTTGATATCAAAGATGAATTAAATGTAGTATGTGGAATGTCGATCACGGATTGGTGCGGGCCTTTAGTCGATGCAGATGACCTCCCCGCCAAATCCAAACTGAGCGGCTGTAGATGAGGAAACAATGGAGGCAAGGAGGGGGTGAGGGAAAAGGCGGTGTTAACAGGGTTTGAAGGGGGAATAGAGAGTGGAGAGAGATTATTGAAGAAAGGGGAGAGTGGGAATGAAGATAGAGAGGGGAAAACATGTGGAGAGGGAGAGAACGGCGTAGAATAGGGTTTTAAGGTGGTAAATGGAGAGGGAAGATAGGGAGAGAGGGGAGAGTGGGAAAACATGTGGAGAGGGAAAAGACCATGTAGACAAGGGTATTAAGGTGTGATATAGAGAAGGAAGAGATTGGAAAGAGAGATTGTTGGAGAGAGTGGGAGTGGGAATGCAGATGGAGAAGGGAAACATACGGAGGGGGGGGAGGACGACGTATACATTGTTTTAAGGTGGTAAATGGAGAGGCAAGAAATAGCATGGGGAGAGACGGGGGTGAGAAAGAGGATGAATAGGGGAAACATATGGAGAAGGAAAGACGACGTAGATACGGTTTTAAGATGAAAATCGAGAGGGAAGATAAATATTATTTGAGAGAGGGAGAGTGGGAAAGGAGATGGAAAGGGGGAAAGTTAGCGTAGGCAGGTTTTTAAGGTGGGAAATAGAGAGGAAAGAGATATAATGAAGAGAGGGGGGTGGGAATGGAAATGCATAGGGGAAATGTATGGAGAGGGAAAAACGGCGTAGACAGGGTATTAAAGATAGGATATAGAGAGGGGCGAGATAGAATCGGGGGAGCGAGGGGAATGGGGAAGAGGATAGAGAGGGGGAAATGCATATGGAGAGGGAATAGAAAAGGAGTGGGTGGGAAAGGGGTGGGGAAAGGAGAGTGAGAGAGGAAGGTGAGTGGAAGGAGAATGGTGCGAGAGGAGAAAGGGGGAGGCAGACAGAGAGGAAAAAAATAACACGAAAAAAAAAGAGGAAGGAGGACCAAAAAAAAAAGATCGATAATACCAATAACATCAACTTGGAGCCATACATGGTAGCTTTCTTTTTGAATGACTTTGATGAGTACAGAGGTACCGAAGTGTGATGTCACATGAGGAGGTTGGCAATTTGGATAGAGCAAAATGTGCTCACAGCGGGAACCCTTCTTGTGAGTGCCAGACCATCGAAATTCTCACTTAAGTGATGTTTTGGAGCCAGAAACCTGTATAACAGTGGATAGGACGACACCAATCTGAAGGCCTATTGACACTTTTACTATTTTTTTTTTTGGTGCATTTTGTCAGAAGTAATGCACACAAATATAGAGTCACATTAAAAAAACGGAAGCTGTTGCTCTCAGACGGAGAAGCTCTCTCAGAAATTCTCACCATGCTCTGTGTCGAGCTTGCCGCAGATGTCTCTGTACACTCCCGACTGCCTGACGGCCTCGAAGGCCGGGTTCCACCAGGCGTTGAGGGCGCTATCCATGCGAGACATGATGCCCGCGCCGTCTCGTTGGCAGTTGGTGATGGTGGGGCCGATGGCTTGGAGGTCAGTGTCCAGGAAGATGTGCGAGTTGGCGAAAACTGCTATTACCTGACCATGAAAAGAAAGAAAGGAGGTATAAGTGCTTGTTTCTGGGCCGTGGCAAGGATAGGCGTACACCGGATGGAATATATTTATGGAACGTTCTTTAACAGTATGCGTATGTCCTGCTCTGTATTGTGTCAACTCTTTATTCTAGGCCTACGCAGACGGATACACGAGCTACAACTGTTATTATGCTCCATTGGCGCATATTTTCAAAAGAAATACAATCAAAACGCATTGAGCAGCAGTTTTTTTCTGGCACACAAAGTGTTAAGGAACAGTTGCATTGCAAGGAGGGGGGGGGGGAGATGACAAAGAAGAAGGAGGAGAACAAGAACAAGACGAACAAGAATTTTGCTATGGAGATGGGGCAGTGCCATTCCAAATAAGTCTACCAATCATATCATAGGGAATGAGAGGCTCGTCATATGCACCCCCCCCCCCTTTCCTCTACTCACCCTTCCCCCAAATTCAATACCGCTCGTGCGCCATAAACCAGAATGAACCACATAGATCAGGCGATTATAAACCACTAAATTACAGTAACATGAAAGGAAAAGCAATATCTCCCTATACATTGATCGATTTCATTATACCATTCTAAGTACCGTGTCATTTGTGAATATCTGCACACACAAAAATTACAGAGATACCGTATCGCTGCAATGCATCCGCACACAAACAGAAAGAGGGTGAATGTATTAGAAGGGATAGGAAAAAAACTCGCCTCATTGTTACGTAATGCAGCAGACATCTCTGTTCCTGATGAATAATGGACGATCTGAGAGGGGTCTAGCGGTACTCCCTGGGTGTCCAGGACGTTCGGGGAGAATGCATAGATACAATAATTATACAATACTAGATGCGTAAGATATCCGTTGGACTCACGATGAACGTATAGAGTGGAACACGACGTTTCGCTCGCAAACTGCAATGCTTCGTCAGGCGAAACGTCGTGTTCCACTCTATACGTTCATCGTGAGTCCAACGGATATCTTACGCATCTTGTATTCACCGCGATGAGTCAAATCTTCAACTTATACAATACTAATTACAATTACTGAAATAATGATAATCATCACAATGATGGTAACCATGATAACGGTGATGATACTCTTATTAATTCCACTACCAGGCTACACTTCTATTATCCACGCCATCACGCCATCATGTTTTAGTTTGTAGAAGCAGACTTGCAAGGTAAATTGTTAATATTTGAACACAAATAACTTTGTCTGTAAGATAACGTTTATTAATTTGTATTTCTAATTGTTCTGCATTTATGTTATTTGTCATTTATTGCTCCAAGCCTCTGGAACAGCCTCCCACTGCACATCCGAAAAGCACCATTATTATCTTCTTTTTAAGCTGTACTTAAGGCCTACTTGTTCACTGGTTACTTTCGTGTTTTGTTAATGTGAGATATATACCTTTTGTAAATACTGCAAATATTAATGTAAATACGCATAAAGAACCGTTATCGTTATAATGCGCTATATAAGCTTTACTTATTATTATTGTTATTATTGATATTATTATTACTAGTATTTTGTTGTTGCTGTTGTTATTATTATCATTATTATCATCGTTATTATCATTAGTAGTAGTAGTAGTAGTAGTAGTAGTAGTAGTAGTAGTAGTAGTAGTAGTAGTAGTAGTAGTAGTAGTAGTAGTAGTATTTATTCAAGTTAACCTATCATTGTAAACCGAAAGCGGACATGAGCGCAAAAATTCCGGGTGTCACTGCACGATGCATCATGGGACGATTTTCCCCTTTTATGTAGTATGGAAAATTCCACTTCAAGGATTGTCTTACGGATATGACGTCAGTGTTCCTGAGCAGACAGTGCTCATCAGTGGACCAGCCATCTCCGAAACCAATCCTCTGACCACTGCCGATGGTCGCCGGGTTGAAGCCCCGAGGATTGCCTTGGCGAACCCAGAAGGTCGACTCGAATTGCTTGCGGAACACACTGGTGTACTGCAGCGCAATGGACCGCTCGTAGGTGTTAAACCAACCTAAAAAAAATACCCGATGATTTAAATGTGATGATAACATAAGAGCGCTTTACCGAAAAGAGTATTCACATCACATTGATTTATCTTGATACGACGTTCCCACTAGCACAATTCGCGCGACGATTTTTATTGAAACAATGATTCCAAGATAGCAACGAATGGCCCCATGAATTGCCAGCGGTAGTGATGGATCGCACGATAGTGAGAACTAGGACTGTAGGAAAAGCAATATTGTCCTTGCAACCAAATATAACCCATAAGTAGATGTCAATGCTGTGCCCACACATTTAAACAGAATAGTACCGTCGTGCATGGAGTCTGATGTGATTTATTTGGTTCCTGTGTATTTAACATACATCTTTCAATTACGATTGTATTCAACATAACTGTACATTCAAACACGTGTAGTCCATTACGCTTTCAGGGGACAAAATCCTTCCATAATTTCCATCACAGTGTAATTAATAATTCATGATGCGTCTGGTGAGAAGACCCTGTGGATTGACATGTGTGATGCATTGTGGGCATTGCTGTGGTCTGAATCAATTATCTTATACACAATATTTGAGGTCCTGATTTGTCCAAAAGTGAAAATCTGATTAAATGTTCAATGAAAAATTACGAGAATTCCAATTGTTAAAATGACACGAAACCTGCTCCCCAAAAGATTTACACCCTTCAATTTTCACTATGAATAATGACCTTTTGTTTGCGGACAAAACGTAAAAGGAACCCTCTGAAATTTTGTCCGCGTAACAACAGACCACATTAATAGTGTGTATAATGTTCAAACGTCAGCTTGTTTCGAGTATTATACCTTTTCAATAATGTCAAATGTTTTATGAACACTTCTTATCAGGCATATTTTTGTATATTGTTTGTACAGACGGAAATAACACAAACAAATGAATCAATCCAATATCAGCAGACTAAAACTCACCGGTACAGCCATCATACCAGCCACCCATGATGCCCTGGCCAGCCCGGGACTGCTGGCCTGCTTCGGACTTCCAGCAGTTCTCGTACACGTCCCACACCAGCCGGCAGTTCTTGTTGGCTTGGGCGCAGACTAGCGAGGGGGGGGGGGGGGGGGGGGGCGAGAGAGGTAGAGAGAGGGGGAGAGAGGGGAGGGGGAAGAGGGAGGAAGAGGTAGAGGGAAAGAGAGAAAGAGAGAGAGAGAGACAAAGGGAAAGAGAGATAGTGAAAGCGAGGGGGAGAGGGAGAGAGAGGGGGGGAGTGGGTGAGAGGGGAGAGAGACGGGAGAGAGAGAGAGAGAGAGGGGGGGAGGGAGAGAGAGAGGGAGGGAGGAGAGACAGAGAGGGGGGAGAGAGAGAGGGGGGGGGGAGAGAGGGGGGAGGGGAAGAGGGAGGAAGAGGTTGAGGGAAAGAGAGAAAGAGATAGAGAGAGACAAAGGGAAAGAGAGATAGTGAAAGCGAGGGGGAGAGGGAGAGAGAGGGGGGAGTGGGTGAGAGGGGAGAGAGACGGGAGAGAGAGAGAGAGAGAGGGAGGGAGAGAGAGAGGGAGGGAGGAGAAACAGAGAGGGGGGAGAGAGAGAGGGGGGGAGAGAGGGGGGAGGGGAAGAGGGAGGAAGAGGTTGAGGGAAAGAGAGAAAGAGATAGAGAGAAACAAAGGGAAAGAGAGATAGTGAAAGCGAGGGGGAGAGGGAGAGAGAGGGGGAGAGTGGGTGAGAGGGGAGCGAGAAGGGAGAGAGAATGAGGGGGGAGGGAGAGAGGGAGAGAGAGAGAGAGAGAGAGAGAGAGAGAGAGAGAGAGAGAGAGAGAGAGAGGGAGAGAGATGGGAAAGAAGGAGGGGTGGCAGTTAAGTCCAAGAAAAAAAGTGTTTAAACATTGTATTCTTCAAGTTCCCACTATGAACCATCCATCATTGGAAGTAGTTTGTCAGAATCTAAGGTTGCATAGCAACACGTGATGTTTCGATCCCTCAGCTGACAATGGCGTATAGTGTCATCTGATCAAGGGACCTGTTGCCAAAAATACATCCCACATATACACAGGATACGGTGCATTTTCCATCCCCACTTGTTTTTCTATATGTCTGTCTCTCTGTCTATTGGGCTCGTCAAATCCAAACTCAACAATAAACTCACCTTAAAGGGTTCAGTTAGACCAGAACGAACGTACATTTTACATGTTACATTCATATTCGTCAGATAGTTATGTTATATCATAAAAAGAAGCATAGACCTAATTAGATTGACTCGTGACATGAACCCGAGGGGGGACGACCGTACCTGCATTGACGATATCGACGTGGAATCCACGGAGGGTGCCGGTGGTATCGTCTCTGTAGAAGACATGGTGGACGTGATTTTAAAACAAAAATAAAAACACTGTGACAATTCCCCCAATCAAATAGTCGATATGTAGATTGTGTTCATAGCCTACATGAATTATTTACGAGATCACGACCACACTTAGTTTTCAGTAATATTAAGGATACATAATTTGCAATATATTTTTAGAAAAAAAGGAAAGAAAACTAAAGGCATCAAACTGCAAGCTGTTGGTCACAGAGAGAAAACGGGCCGACACTATCATTGGCCGTATGATGACCATGTCATTGTATGTGGAACAGGTTGAGGTATTCCTCATAGCGATACTAGTGACGACAACGAGGAGGGTGATGGCGGCAATGACGATGACGATGGTGCTTGTAATGATAAGTGACGATGACGATGATTGTCATGACCAGGAGGAGCATGGCGATGATGATGATGGGGCGGTGTTGATTATTGTGATACTGATAATGACGATGATGATGATGAAAATGATGACGATGGTGTTGACGATAAGGATAACGATGATGATGACGATGACGATAGGGATAATGATGATGGTATCTTACATGTATTCCAGTCTGCTCCCGTCATGGCCGATGGCAAACAGCCACACGTCATCATTCAGTTTACCTGTCCAAAGTGTCAAAGATCAAAAATATTCCTATCACATATCAAATAAATGATCATCAAGATGTCAAGTATACAACCCTAGCCAATAAGAAGGCTCGATTTTCCACAACTCTGCATACACCGACCAATCAGATATAAGCTTACATTTTCCACTTATTCATTCTATGCACTACATTTCTCATTTGTTTTGTATTTAGTTTGAAAATTTAGCTTTCGGTTGAGCTCTTGAGATAATTGTTTTCTTTGTTTTGATAAGATGAATTAAGAATGTAACTGAATTTGTGATATCGTGGCGTTCATTATTAAAGCGATGCACGGAAAACGAGTTTTTCCAGGTAGACGTGTTAAAAGTCCGCTCAACCTTTGTTGAGTGTACACAGCAATATTTAATTCCCAGGAATATCATCCACATTAAATTATTTCGTGGGGACAATACAAAATACTGGGTCAATTTCCTTTCAAATATGCATGGCTCCCAAAAGGTGTAGATACGGAAGATTTGAGAAATTAGAGATAAGGAAAACAAACTTTGATTTGAAATGCCCAATTGTCTGCGATCCAGGCTAACAATAGCCATAACCCCTACGAAAAAGTAGAACAGGAACAGGCACTGGTATTTGTTTCCTGTAGCGAGGTCAGTTTCTGCACTAATTTACCCGAGAGAAATAATTAGGGATCCTATAAAGCATTCCTCTTGTAACAGCTGTTCAGTCAATCGGCAGCGCTCGCTCGTTCTATAGAAATCGTGAGCGTTTTATTTTTCGTCTCGCGAAATCTCACGCGCAGATTTTGCTGCACGTAGATTATGAAGGAATTTGACATGCTCGCGAGATCTTTTGCTGGGGTCTTCTGTAAGCATACTGATCAGGATTTTTTTAGACAGGGATTGAGATTATATGTTTCTTAATAAATATTTTTAGTTTTTTTCGAAATCCGCAAAGGAGTTTTTATGTTATTTGCCTTCAAAAACAGGCCTCAATTTTTTTTTGAAATATGTAAGCTCTCAGACCTTGCTGGATGCTGACCCTTCTATGGATTGTACGGCAACGACAGTTACGGCTCTAAAAAGCCAATACTTCAGCGGAGATTCTGATTCCAATATTGTTTGGGCTCAAAAATAAAACATTTGAGCTATTCGTCTTCAAAGTGACGCGAGATTTCAGAAATCGTACGGACTTCGCAACCGATATATACGTAAGCTCCCAGACTTTGCTGGATCCTGATCCTTCTACAAATTGAACGGCAATACCAGTTACAGCTTTGGAAAGCCGGTACTCCAGCGGAGAATTTGATTCCAGTTTTGTTTGGGCTCAAAAATAAAACATTTGAGCTATTCGTCTTCAAAGTGACGCGAATTTTCAGAAATCATACGGACTTCGCAACCGATATTCGTCCGCAGGCAGCAGAAAACACACGATTTTATTTTCAGCTCGGTAGTCGTGACCTTCACTTTACCCCTCGAACCGCGAAAAAGGTCTCCTTTTCAAACTGCGATATCTCCATGAATATATCATATTTTTGTACACTTTCTTTTGTAACTGTATGTTGGAGGTTGACATTTACTAAGGGTGAAAAAACATTTCATTGAAACAGGCAGAAAAATATTGAAAATTCGAGATAAATAATGTGGTTCTAATAAAAATTTAAAAAATGAAAATAAACTCTATATTTCAATGTCAATCGCTTTTGAGCCCCTAATATTTAGAGATCATCTGAAGCGGAATTTATTGTACTTTATGGAGATACCATTATTTTTCAACCTCCCCCCATAGAGGGGTCAGGATCCAGCAAAATATCAACCATGTTCAAATCCAGAATGAGCGAGATATGACGAAGTTGTGAGCGATCCTAACCAGTCAATCATAGTCCGCGGACTATGATTGGATCGCCTTGGATCGCCGGTAGAATTTCGTTATTATCGTGGACTATGATTGGCTGGTTAGGATCGTTCACAACTTCGTCATATCTCGCTCATTTTGGATTTGAACATGGTTGATGTTTTGCTGGATCCTGACCCTTCTATGGGGGGAGGTTGAAAAATAATGGTATCTCCATAAAGTACAATAAATTCCGCTTCAGATGATCTCTAAATGTTTAGGGCTCAAAAGCGATTGACATTGGAATATAGGGTTTATTTTAATTTTTTTAATTTGTATTAGAACCACATATTTATCTCGAATTTGCAATATTTGTCTGCCTGTTTCAATGAAATGTTTTTTCACCCTTGGTAAATGTCGACCTCCAACATACAGTTACAAAAGAAAGCGCACGAAAATATGATATATTCATGGAGATATCGCAGTTTGAAAAGGACACGTTTTCCGCGGTTCGAGAGGTCAAGTGAAGGTCACGACTACCTCGCTGAAAATAAAATGAGCGTATTTTCCGGTGCCTGCCGTTTGGCTGTGTTATACTGTGGAAATGTTATGACAATGTTTCCATGATATCTCAATTGCTTGAGAAGTTTTATCATGGAGTCATAAAAAAGAGTTGAATTAATCAAGTTGTTTAAAGTTGAATTAAGAAGACGATCCCAAATAATGAGATATTTGCATTAATATCATCCTTATGACACTAGCTTACCTATGAGAGACCTTTTAACCCCCTAAAATAAGCTTAGAATATTAAATTTAGACGATTTATCCCTCACCATATTTTCTCTGATCGCTCCGGCGATGAGTACTCGAGACTATTGTTCGAGCACTGTGACGTCACGGACGGGATTTGGGTCACAGTGAGAAAGTAAACAAAGCGAGCAGTGCAGTATATTGTGTGCATAGACATACACGCTAGTACAATTATGAATGAATTTACTTTCACGTCAGAACTTTTCTTCTATTGTTATGGTTTTATGTGAATGATTTTTGAAAATAAATGAGAATTAAGCAATGTCATATAGTCAATGATGTGTCTCTAGTGTTCCAATATTTCTCATTTGAAGCGATTTTACTGCCTTGTCTTTCGACTTCAACACCGCGGATGAGAGACAAAATTGTAAATTCAATGTAATAATCAGTGCATCTGGCAATCAGTTGGTGATTATATGTGTGCGAGAACTTGTGAAATAGAAAATGCTCTACGCAGATATGTGGTCGTATTTATTCTCCAACGTATGTAAACACCCTCAAAAAACAGCGAGATCGAGATCGAAAGAAAGCTAATTATGCACAACGAAAGTCAAAGCTAAAGAAAGCCAACATGCACAAGTTTCTCGCGATCACGTCACAACATAAATATAGAGTACACGTGCGCTGGCTGCAAGCATGCACACACACACACACACACGAGCGCCCATACGCATAGCATGCAGTATACTGGACAAGTTCAAGCAAGCAGCGCGCTCGAGTGTGTATGAGCTGGGTGGCGATGGCCGGATCTACTTTACGCTAGTATTCTCAAGTTGTAGAAAATAAGAAAATCAAGTGAAAATATTGACTAATAACTCATCGTTTGCAATCTTACTTCACAATTTAAGACTTGAAAACCGTTATTTATACTTTTTTCTACATAGGGAGAGTAAAGATTTGTATATACGATTTGTAATTGTTTGATATGGCTTCCTTTGAAAAACATTGGTAAAATCTTCTCTCTCTTTCTGCACTGATTTTTGTATTGATACCAGACACTGGATATTACCCAAATCCCGTCCGTGACGTCACGCTCAGCGTGTACCTATGCGTCCAAGGCTTATCGGGGACTCTAAACAGGCTAATTTATATCGACTTTCAAACCAGAATATTGAGCGTTCAAATGAGTTTTCTGATATGCTCTCTGTTTGAACAGCCTATATGAACTATATAAAGTGTGTATAACCAAAATTTACGGGAATTCGCGCCCTTCTTAATTCAACTTTAAGAAAATATGGAAATTATTGTATAGGTTATTTCTTGTTTTATATAAACTTATATTTGCTGTTGTGGGCATCTGCTTCTTTGGGTTTTGATGTGCTTTCACTCGACTATACAGTTAATTAAATTAAAGTTGATATTCATAGAAAATAAAATCAAATAAATATAGTTTATTTTATAATTGAATGAGTTCTTAAAGCAATTTATGCAGCTAACATGCCATGAAAGTGTTCAGTTTTGTGTTTAATGAAAGTAAAATTTTACTAAATTGACTCTCTTCCTGACCTACGAAATCGCCTCAGGGAAAGTGGCGTTGTGTGTACGTCACAGCCGGGATACGCTTCACAATGATCATTGTGTATCACACCTGTTAATTTACTAGCAACTGCCATCACAGTTTCATTAACATTGCATGATGCTTCTGGCGGAAAAGAAGCTGCGGATTGGCATGTTTGATGCACAATAACGCCTCCCTTTTCTTACGTCAGACCTAAAGGCCGTTTTGGATGACAGTAGGGCAAATTTGTCCCCGAGAATACGGTGATTGTTTTCACCCTAATTTCGCTTTTTGGAAATTGATATATATATTGTTTGAATGTCATCCGAGCTCATTGTATGGCTTTAAAGCTTTCTGTAGATGAATATCTTCATATTTTTGGATTTTCTATGAATATCACCTTTCATAGTCAAGTACTAATTTGACCTTACTGTTTGTTATTGTGATGTCATTACATAAAGATTCGCGACGCGTAGCACATAGCACAATAACAACCTATTTGAATGTATAATCATCGCATACCTGTAGGTGCTAGCACATGTAACAGATGCTTAAAAAACCTGTGACACTTTTGGAAAATAATTGAAAATAAGTTGTAGCTCGAATCAAACTCAATTTGGCACGTTATAAACTCAATGGATGTAATTTTTTGAAGCAGGTTTTATCAATTACTATTGTGCAATAATCCTGTGAATATTCAATGAGATTTTTTACTTTTGGACAAATTTTGAATCGAAAGATGTGTGTGTATTAGCATGGAAGGGTCCATGGCATTAGACAGTCAATTCAGAATACAACATGCTCATTGTGCATCACACCTGTCAACCCACAACTTCTTTTCTGCCAGAAGCATCATGCAGTTATCAATGGCACTGTGATGGTATTTGCTAATGGATTGACACGTGTGGTACACAATGAGTTGTTTACCTGATGCACACAGATTTTTAGGTCCAAATTTGTCCAAAAGTGAAAATCACATGAAATAAGGCTTATTACAAAAATAACCATAGATGAAATGTCACGAACCCTGCGTCGAAAAAAAAGATTATATCCTTTGACTTAATGTCTAATTTTAAGCTTGATTTGAGTTGATATGTATTTTTTGTCAAAAGTGTCAAGAGTCATTTTCAACACCTATTATAATAGAGCTTCTTTCTTTCTTTCTTTTTCTTTTGGAGGGGGGAAGTATTTGACGTCAAAACACACACACACACACACACCATGCCCACCTCTCTCCTCCTCTTCTCCTCTATCCACCCCCCCCCCCCCCCCTCTCTCTCTCTCTCTCTCTCTCTCTCTTCTCTCTTACTCTTTCACACTATCGCTCTCTCTCTCCCTTCTCCATCATTCCTCTTTATTCATACCACGTCCCTCCGCCCCTCCCCCCCCCCCTCCCTAGCTTCCTCTCATACCAGAACCCGACGACCCGCCTCTGCTGCTGGCGACGTTGATGGTGGTCCCCTCCCTGGACAAGCTCGTGGCCGATAGGATGATGGCGATGGTCGACACCAAAAGACTCAACACGATCAGGACGACGACCAGGCGGGTGATGACGCTACCACTGCCCCTCCCGCCACCGGTGGTTAATATTTGTTGCGTTCCGTCACCGTCTAACTCCATATCCTTGACGCCTCTCCTGAAGAGAGAATATCCAGCAAGTTATCATCACTCTAATGCACATACATTCCATAGAGCCGCATTTAATCTTCCGCATAGGGTAAATCACCGGGTAGAAGGAGACCACCGATCTCTTACACGGTTTGATCTACCAAATACCATTTTTCGAACTTACTTTCTTGATAGCAGAACCTCTCTCCTGACCACAGCTATGAGCGCTAGATTATAATTGCACTGTCGCCCACGTGCCTTTTTTCACCAGGACTTCAGCACATGACTGCTCTACAAGCCAAGGTAACACTACTTTATGTGCTGTTTTAGAATACCAACACTTTGTGTGTTAAAATCCCATGTATTGTGTTAAGAGGAGTCGGTAATTGTTTTATCAATCAACCGTGTCAAGGCCGCAGCACCGGAAATGTTTTCTGGTAGATTAAAGTCATTGTGTCTGATCTGTAAATCATTTCAAACGATGTTGCCTTAGTTGTGATATTTGTGTAACCTTGAGATGAGTCACGGTAATGAACCCATGGAAATAAATTATCAGTTCATGGACATATCATGGATGAACTGGGCTCGGAGAGACCTCCTTTGATCTATGATGACCGCCGTCTCATCAAAATTCAAGACATGCAGGTGTTTTAAACAATACCCTGTATTTCTAATTAGGCAGCGCCTTCCTCTGAATAACAAAAGAAAATCTGGGTTTGAGAAATATGTCAACGGTTCAGCTTTCGCTGGGAGTCCATAACTGGCCTTATATACACACACTGGTTAGTCTAGGGGTGAGCGGGAAAAAAAAATGATAAAATTGTAGAAAGAATTTGGTCCGTAACTTTTTCGGACATCTCCGGACATGAAATCGAGGTTGTTTCCATGGAAGGTGAAACATTCAATAAACGATTTACAAAATATTTGTAAGGAAATATGATTGCCCAATGTGCGATATGGAGGCATTTCTCAGACATTTTATCCACAGTCTTCTCGATTTACCACAAAAACTAAGCAACAATATAATCTGAAATTCACAAAATCGTACCATTATAAGATGTCGTACTCCTGCACATTTACTTCAGTACATGAATTGGTTCTGAAATCTTCTGCGCATACAGAATATATATTCCTCTAAATACACCCAAAATTTGTCTTGCATATTTGGCGGCGGTCGTCACTGGATCAAAAATCCAAACGTGTCAAATATTTTATTATGCTATCAATGGCGCGACTGGTGTGGGAATAAATTACTCCTCGTGCCGACTCCACTTCTAACACCTTCCTGATCGTTTTACACTATTCAGGAACACACACAATTCCGAGGTACCGAGAGCTCAACCGACAAGGAACCAGTGAGCATGCATGTTCGCCATTCGTTTCAAGGTGATATTATGTAATATGCTCATTCATTCATGAGCATTTTGATATATTCAAATCATGAAATATAATGTTACGGGTATTTGGTGTCCATGACAACCCCTAGCTCGTCATCATCCCCAGTCAAAGTTGGCAACCCGATATTCAAGCATACGTATTATGTGTTTTGGAGGAAGATCCGAGGAACACAGGTTTTTCCAGACTCCATTAGCCCAAGCTGACATAAATTGAAGGAATATTGATTATCTTCGTATTCTTATCATTGCAAGTGGTGATTATGACAGGCCGAATAAAACATCAAAACACTTACACAGTGATAAATGGATTTATCTATCCGACTCTTCGTGGGTCACCGGGGATTACTAGATAACCTATAAACACTATCAACCATGCACTGATAGTTGCATACAATAGAAGAATGGTTTTAACGACTTTTTCTTAATTGGGTTATCAGCTAAATGGGTTATCATGCTGACCGACCATGACTTCTCCTGTTGAAAAGAAAAATCTATGAATACGATTAACCGGATTTTTCTGTCAAGCTCCGTCTCGGACAAGGATTCTCGTTTAATTACAACAGTGTACAAAGGCAAAAAATACAGATTCGGCACCATGACACTAACTCACCATTCGACCAATGGATGGGACAATATCATGTCACTTTATACAAATAGAGACTGCTCTTAAGGGCATGGTTAAAACTATAGGTCCTAATTGATCTCAATACAGTACTATTATCCCGATCCTGCATACAGGCCGAGGGATTATAGTATTGTTATGAGATCAACGCGGGACTATAGTTTAACCATGTCCCGAATATAAGAGCAGTATCTATTTGTTTTACATACAGAATACAATTATGATGAATTACTAAGATATTTCGAACTCACAGCAAGATTTCTCCCGAGTGTCCTTTCATAACTCAACAGCCCACGTCCACGCTATCGTTGGCGAACACTGCTCATTGCGTATTTGCACCGCGCGCACCTTAATAGACCGGTTTACTAATGTAGACAAATTTATGGATGCTCCTTCCCTCGGGTCCTAGTAACGAGTTACTCATTAACATGAACCTAACAAGAAAGTTACGGGCACCACCACTAAAGATCCTGTACTCGGTTTTCTTCTAAATAATTATTGAATGATCCACAAACGGAGATATAAGATAATATTCTTACTTACGCAATTAACAAATTTCTTCGCTTTCCGCAGATTTCCGCAAATGTGGGATTCATTATCAAAATTATATCTTAAGCTGTTTTTTTTTTCATTAACAGAGTTTGCGTGCATTTGCGTGCAACTGAAATATTTTATCAGAATTTTTTGTTTTGTTCGCTGATATCTCTTTCCTCATAAAAGTATCGATGCAATCCAACAGAACTGGACAAGCGAAATAAGACTCTACATTTCTTTTGTTCTATCTGAGAAACCGTTGCTACGCAATCCTGTTCGCTATTATCAAAACACCTGAAAAGCACATGTTGAGAAAACTTTTTTTTCGGCGGTGCCACGCATGGGTTCAAAGAAAGAAAGTTGTTTCATATTCTTCCATAACACATCCATGGTTGGATAAAGTTCATGCTAATCAATCAATCAGGTAACAGGATTATAGGGATGAGGTGTCTTTATGTTATAATCCATTTTCGTAATGTAATCTTAACTTTCCCCTAACTCCCTGGTGACGTATTATTACATCCACCTGTATTTCGTGATTCAATTTAAATAGATGGAACGCACTATGAATCTATTCACTGTTGCTACTCGGACAAACCTCGGACAAGCTTTGCGGTTACCATTAGTAGCATATTGTTTGAACTACGTGAATAAAATTTGCATGCATAACGAAAATGGGTTAGGCCATTTCCTGACCTATTTAATCTGACCTAGTCTTTCTGACCTAGTTTTTTTGCCATTCATTTTGTACACGAGGCAGTTTTCATGAGACGGCCTCTGTTATTGGCTACTGTACTAATGAATATTCAAGACGATGGTATGGCTTGTCGAACGTCGCGCCGGCCAAAGAGGCGGCCATCGCCAGGAGCTGGTGAGCTGGAGGCGCGCTAGTCCACGCGGGAATTGCCGGCGCCGGACTGCTCCACTACAGAAAGAGGGGAAGGTGCTCTCAGAAAGAAAATATAATGTAAAAAACACTGGATTTTTGTTGGACAATAAGATAAAAGTGAATTTGTTTATCCTTGTTGTATTATTGAAGAATACATCATCTCATGAAAATGTTATTGAATGATTGAATAAGGAATATTTTTGGTAGAAATTTATTATGCACCCCTATCAAACAGTCGATGACTCCAATATTTTTTTCTCTAGCGAGATTTGGGGAAAAAGAGACGGGAGATTCCATTTTGCTCTAGGGGATTTAGAGCATCATGTCGGGAGGGACAGATAAAAAAATAATAAATAGTCTAATAAAACCTAGCAAACATGAAATAATTATAACACAAACACATATCTATTTACTCAACTTTTTATCACAACATGGCATTTGTGCACAGTAATAGGTTTTCTAGTGTCCTTATATCAACTCATTACCCACATACAATGGTACAAAGGAACAGCTGATATCGGCATGAGCGTGCTCTCGCAGGCTGTGGCCGATTGCAGAGAGCAAGGATTTCTCTCTCAGCTGTGAAAAGCTCTGGCGTCTATGAGCTAGCGGCCTCCTGGCCGCCTCTTTGGGCGCGCCGGCGCGAATGTTCGAAAAAATTGCGCCTCCTGGCCGCCTCTTTGGGCGCGCCGGCGCGAATGTTCGACAAACCATACCATATCCTTGAATATTCATTAGCACAGTAGCCAATAACAGAGGCCGTACTGAGTGAATGGCAAAAAAACTGGGTCAGAAAGACTAGGTCAGAAAGACTAGGTCAGGAAATGGCCTAACCCTAACGAAAATGGTCTATTGCGCAGCAACATTTAAATCCGCTGCCATGTCTGCTGCGCTATATGTTTAAGTATCTTGACCATGTTGACGAAGGGACGAAAATGACACGTTACTAAAAAAGAAAGAATCGGCGGAGTTAGGTAATAATGATGATCTCTGTCTATGCTTCAATAACAACGCCTATATATGAATTGATTATAGCCCATTTTTTACTGAGGTACAATTTCTTTAAACTACACTAATTGATGAATCCTCATGCAATTTGTCCTGACCCCATTTGCAAAATGTGTTTTGAGATTAAGACGTCGAACATTAATGTTATTCATAAGCCAGAAATGGTGGGGACATATTGTAAATTAATCAAACGTCTAGTGTATAATTTACAGCACAATCACTCGTAATGTTCTGCGGACGTAATGTGTTTAATTTATAGTTAATCACAGCACACATCCTACTAATTAACACAGGATATTTCGCATGCCACCTGTTCCCTTTTAACATCAATGCCGGCCACTTCGTGGAAACGCTGTAAGGCGGGAACATTTTCGCATTTGATGGAATATCCTTCTTGCAGTTGTCCAGAGCGTCTTTTCATCGATAGCAAAATTGCCGGATTTCCCGTCATTCATGCAGGGCCTGCAGGCACGTGACGGAGAAAGATTTTTATTGGTTAATCGAGAGGTTGATAACTTAGTTCCATCTGACCTTTCCTGCTTTTACCCTCTCAGTTCCAATCAATTATATCCCTATCATTGTCCTCGTGCATCCTAATACAAATGGGACTGACAGACTTAACATTTTGAATTTCTATGTTAGTAATAGTGTGCCAGTAGACAACGGTAGACAACAAAGTCTTCAGTGTGATTTGATGAGTCTGACATTATCGGCATATATCAACGATCAAAAGTTGTGGCTCACAGAATCGTAAACGTTCTTTCTTCGATCACTCGCGAGAACGCAGTAACAAGGAAAACCATAACGATTTTTCATCCATACCGAGAACGTTATTCTCAGAAAGCTAGAATATATTTTCATCAGTGAGAATGTTATTTCACCGACGGCAAAGACTAAACGCCAGAATATCTTTATAACCGTAAGCCAAAACGTCTGCTCACCGAAAGCCATAACGTAATTTCCCCAATAGCCACAACGTGTTCTCACGAAAGTTATAACGTAATTTCACTGACAGCCAGAACGTCATCGATAACCATCGCGCCTTTTCACCGATAACTATAACGTCTTTTCACGATGGCCATGATGGCCCGCCGTTGGACAAAGTGTGCCCTGAGTTTCTGGGCAGTCTACATCGTCGTGCTTTCAGCACAACCGTGGACGTCCGATGCTGGAGGATGTGGGTGCCCGTCCTTGTGGACCCCATTTCAAGACCATTGTTACAGGTATGTCTTACATAGCACCAACCACTTCTTCAGGCGTGTTCCGAGTCGAATATTGTGTCAGATGAGATTGCCAATCAGTAGAGAACGACCTCTTCTGCAAGACGTTATTTTTTATCAACAGACGCGGGAAGAATATCCATATCTCTTTATGCTTAATTATATCCTTTTTCCTGGTTGTTCGTCGAGTCCAATTCTTCCCTCCAGGGCCATATTGCATATATATTTTCAATTATTGTAACTTACCATCAATGGAAACTACCATAGCAACACGTGCAATAATGAGAGCTCATTGGCTGTTGCCATGGTGGTTACCATTGATGGTAAGTTACAATAATTTAAATTCTATAATGTGACATGGCCCAGGGAAGGTGTGAACCGCCTTGACGTGTACAATGTGTTACAAGTAGCCCGCTTCTTGCTTTGTGGCGGCGCTGCGGCTAGGGACTGGCGTTAGTGTGAACGCGGCGAGCCTCAGCGACAAAACCGCGGAAAGAAGTGTGGCTCATTGGTAGAGAGCTTATCTCTCAATGGCACTGCCCTGGGTTCGAGTCCCACAAAAGTCCCTTGTAAAAGAGCCAGCGTTGTGTGTTTTCGCGCCTCCCCCCCCCCCCCACCCCCCTTCATGGGAAAACACTCCATCCCTCAGATAGGACGCTAAATGGAGGACCCGTGTATACAACAGCCACACTCTATGCATATTAAAGAACCGAGTTCACTTCTCGATTAAGAGTGGACATAAAGTTTCTCATGGAGAACGGGTGAAAGATTCCGACCCCTCGTGGTTCATTCTAGAAGCAGAGATACCAACACTGAAATTCAACAATCAGGAAGATTTGGGGAAGTTTCATCAAGAATCAGGGAAATGTTTATAAAAAGGACACAACCTAATGACGATAATCTATCAATAATCAGGGAGATTGGGTGACGTGATGAAAACCAATGCAGTAACATTGGTCTACTTTCAGGGAGACTCCTGCGAAATCAGGGAGACTTGGCAGCTCTGTAGAACTCAATTCAGCCTACAGGCGATATAAAACAGGCATAGATCAGAGTGTCATACGAAAGAAGAAGAAGATAAAACCGCTACCATGTGAACAGACTTGTAACTGTCTTGGTACCACCGTCTCATTTCAACCGATGAAGTATAAAGACAAAATACAGTAATACTTTTCATTTAGTGTCGAATTGTAGAAAGAAAACCGATAAAGGGTTGATTGTATATTTATTTGTCAATACAATCGTAATGTATTGTTTTCCAAGTTATGAAGTATCTTTTTTTTTTTGTAAATTTTGTTCGCTAGGTATGTTCCCACATTTTCAATATGACAAATGTAGGATTCAATGTGTGAAGAAAGACGTTTAAATCAAATTAATTATTCATTTTACGAAATGAAGGTTTTCATATTTGAATAAAATCTTGAGACAAACTCATTTTATCCTTACAGTGTGTGCTGCTAAAACAAAAACATTACTTTTTCTGTAGTCCTTTTGTTTTTGCTGTTGTATCATCATTTATAGTGAGGTTGACATTTGTATTTTGCTTTCATGTAATGTGATTCACAATAACAGTATTTTTTTGGTCATCTAACGACAAAGCAAAAGTCGTTGAGATGTAGAGGTAAATTTGTAATTCTTTATGCACCAAAGATGCGCACGTAATACACGCAAATCCCAAAGGGCAGTAATTAAACTGGCAAACAAACTGGTGTAATGGTCAATCTGCCATTCCCTGTGTAATGTTGCCAGGTTCTTCACGACAGAGAGCCTAGGCTGGCCGGATGCCGAGATGCACTGTCGCTCCTTCACCGTCCCCTGTACCGAGGGCGCCCTTGAAACTGCCATTGGCCATCTCGTATCAGTGCACTCGCAAGCAGAGATGGACTTCCTGTCTGTGATGTACGAGTCTCTGCGCACAAAACGAGTAAGAAATCAATGTGACTTACTAGTACTAATTGTTGAAAAAAACACTTTAAAATGAGTTACAACTCGAATCAATCTGAAATTGATACATAAAATCAAAGGGTGTCTTTTTTTAGAAGCAGGTTTTGTTATATTTCATCAATGATCATTTTTGTAATAATCCTTTGAATATTCAATGAGAATTTCATTCTTGGACATAATTGGATCACATTTGAGTTGTTAACTTGCTTGATAAATCAAGAAGTTAATTCACATATGAATTATTCTTAATCGGTTGCCTAATAGGAATATGTAAAGCCGCCTGTGATGATAGTCAGTAAACTTTATAGATGCAGGTACTTCGTCATCTATTTATGTATCTATTTTTTATATCTGAATCTTAACTATCATCAGGGTCCCAGCAAGGTATGGATTGGTCTTCACGACCGCAATGTCGAGAACGTCACAGAGTGGACCGACGGGTCCCCCTTAGACTATACCTACTGGGCACCTAACCAGCCCGGTGACGTCACGGGGGGCCAGGACTGTGTCTACTTCCAGAAGGGCCCAAATTACCAGTGGAACGACGTGCCCTGTGGGTCTTCCTCCGCAGCCGAGTCCTACATATGCAAGATCCCAAAGTGGTGAACGAGGCCTTTTGATGAAAATGAACTGTATTTAACTCTTTGTGTGTTTACCTATGAACCCATGTGCGCCGCATTGTTATGAGAATGCAGAGATTTCACACAATCCTGGCAGGGGGGCATTATCAATCAGGCACTAGTTTTGCACTGGATTGTTTATTTTGCAATAAAAAATGAACATTGGGTCATTTTGTTACGAATGTGTTTATCGTATCCTCCCCTACATGAATAATTTTCAGTGTCTTTTCACAGTAGGTTTGATGGTGGAAAGCCTTCATGATCACCTTAGTCACTTATATTATATTACCAGCCTTCTAAGCTTTCTAAATTCAATATGCTTTCAGGGTGAGAAAATTGAAGAAGGGGAGAGCAAGTAGTCAAAACTTCGTTACTTCATTAAGAACATTATAATCTTTTAAAATAGTAATTTTGTGACGTCATGTGCGAGATGCTTTCTCATATATTGCGTGCTGCATTATTCCACAAATTGCTCTTTTTCTGTTTTTGATATGTATGTTAAAACGTGTTTCTAATGAGAATTCAAATGCACAGGTAAAATTATGCGTATCCTTTTGAGACAATTTAAAAAAAAATAGTACACAACATTATGGGAGAGTTTCACACGTGACGCCACAAAATCAAAACTATACACAATCTTAAATTTATTATCCTTTGACGGATTTCCATCACATCTTCACTATTATGATTTTCTTTTCATGTTTCTGCTTTTATCAAAACCAATTTAATTTCAGGGTGACGTATCCCTTTAACCCTTTGTGTGCCAAATAAACTGCTGCTCTATGGGAATTCAGAGATATTTTGTTTATTGATTTGAACAAAACAAAATCATATGTGGCACGCAAAGACTTAAAGGGGTTGTTCCGGACCCCGCGGTGTTCCAAGATCACGATGATAATGACATAACTCACCAGGAATTTCCATGTACTCTTTTATATAAATTTGTAAGAACTAAAGAAAAAATGAAAGAAAAGAAATGACCACTGGATCTGAAAACAATCTCGTAGGATAGTAGACATTATGAATACACACGCTTTGTGCAGTTCGGGAATGAGAGAGTAATGCTTGTTCAAATATGTAACCCGATTTTTGTGATTTTATTATTAATTTTGTATTAACCTTTATTTTGATTTGATTTGATTTTGTTATTTTCTGCTTGATGTCAAACAAAAAAATGAAATGCATGTGTCAGTAAAAACATAGTGCGGATATTATTTTCCTTGTAAAATATTCTTAAAAGCTCTGAATGAACTTTTAAATCAATGTGTTATTATTAAAATAATTATGTCAGCTAATCACATTATACTGTGATATTCACAGATGTTTCACTTTTAAGGCCAGATCGTTTTTTTATTGACAAGATATGATTGTGTGAAAATTGTGTGAAAAGACAATGAACCATTATGAATGAGTGGTAACACAATGAGTGTGATGAAGGGGGGAGAGAGAAAGTGTGAAATGGACTATGAACATGATAAAGAGAGAGGGGGTTAAAAGAGAATGTTTTAAGAATAGTTTGAACGGGTGTGAGGTGGGGATTGCAGGTTAGATAGAATGTGTGAAAGAGTAAGATAGAGAGGGAGTGAGAGGATAGAGATAGAAAGAGAGAGACAGAGAGAGGGGGGAGGGGTGGTGGAGGTAGAGAGAGAGAGAGAGAGAGAGAGAGAGAGGGGGGGGGGGGGAGGGAGAGGGTGAGTAAGAGAGAGAGGGGGAGGGAGAGGGGGATTAAGAGAGATGAGGTATATCAACTGGAATTAGCGGAGGGGGGGGGGGGCAGTTTTGTTTTCCTGGGGAGGGGGAGAAGGGGTGGCAGGGTGGCGAGGTGGCGGGGTCTTCACGGTGACTATGTATGACTTCCGATGGATCAATGAGTAAGATCGACGTCTAATGCTCAGAGGAATCTCGCCCCCCCCCCCCCCCCCCACACACACATCTCCTTTCCCCCATCCACATTTTAAGCAGTAATCTGACTCACAGACTATTCTATAATGATGGTCTTCCGATGACAGGGGCTATCCATTAGTGATGTTATCTGGCCCATCCCATCATATCGAAAACGCACAGCTTGGTGTATTCTTCTCTTTGGCCCCTATCCAAAAACGGTGGTTTGACTTAGACCGCGTACCAAGTGTAGATTGACATTACGGGGCGCAAAATAAATCATCTGATTCTGTCACAAAATCATTGATTTCCATTATAGCATCACAACAGTAGGTGATTTCAAGTGGTCGCTGTAATAATTATGTGGACAAATGTAATGTATGACAGTTATTCCGAGGATAAAATCCATTATATTGAATCAATTATAATGTGAAATTTTAGTTAGTTTACATACATTATAGTTAGTCCAGGTCTAGTACACTGTTTGAGTAAAGCATCAGTCTGTTCTGAAATCGGGCCTCTTTATGTATGTTCATGTATCTATTTCGCCCTCTCTCTCTCTCTCTCTCTCAATCTCTCTCTCTCTCTCTCTCTCTCTCTCTCTCTCTCTCTCTCTCTCTTTCTCTCTCTCTCTGACAAGTAAATAACAGTTATATATCAAATTGAATACAGTCGTGAAAGCGTTTCGACAGTAAAAAGTACAATTCTTTGATAAAATGTTATTGTGTGGGGATATACTTTGAAATGGATGTATTACTCAGGGATGCCCCTTTAAAACCACGAATCCTGACAGGAATAACGTCAAACCTTGCATTGTCCTCCTCTAAAATGATGATATTTTAAGCACTTGGCAATGCAGCGGCCGATATTATACTTTTAAATATAACGTTTGGCATAATTAGGTTAGGTACCATATTGATATCGCAAGGCAAGGGGGGAAATAATCTATTTTAGAGCTATTGGGTCTCCTCTGTTTTCTATTTTCGTGGAGAAACACACCGTTCACACACCCAAGGTTGCTAGCGAGTATTCCTTTTTCGAAGATTTACTTTCTGGAATACGAAATTTGCGTGTGGGTGTGTGTCCTTTCCTGTGTGTGTGTGTGTGTGTGTGTGTGTGTGTGTGTGTGTGTGTGTGTGTGTTTGTGTGTGTGTGTGTGTATGTGTGTGTGTGTGTGTGTGTGTGTGTGTGTGTGTGTGTGTGTGTGTGTGTGTGTGTTTGTGTGTGTGTGTGTGTATGTGTGTGTGTGTGTGTGTGTGTGTGTGTGTGTGTGTGTGTGTGTGTGTGTTTGTGAATGCGGCTCCTGAGTAGACATGATCATGATTGGGAGTGAGGTTTGCTGCACGGTCGCATAATTATAAAATCAGTGGAAAGGAAAAAGTGCACCCGATTCCTGATCCAAGAATCCATCGCAGACTATGCGTTAGTTAACGTGAGTCACCCACCAACGCGGGCCTCCTATAAGCTTCCCGCCTTCCCGCCTTCGCAACGGGAGTGAAGCAATGTAGTCATCACAAAACACGGAAAAACAACGTCCAATTTTGTGATAATACTTGAGGTGTATGAGAAGACCACAGGCAGCTTGGATCGAAGCTTGGCGGGGCTGAACTGAATTAAACGGATCTAACAATTACAGCTGACATCAGCAAAAGGCCACGGCGAGACATTTAAGAACGAAGTTCAAGTTCAGCAAAGGAGTTTGAGCGATCTTAAAAAAAACAAAAAAAAAACAGGAATATTGATCACTGACGGAAGAACTGTCATCCGGACTAATCAGAACAACATCAGTATTTTGAGCAATCTTATCATCGAAAAATCACATACAACAGAACGAGACCAAGACCTCCAGCAGCTGTTCAAAACCATCGTCACATTCAAGGATACGTAAGGTGTTAAAATAGCGAGCGTGGGAGCCTTTGACCTTCAAGACGTCCGGCGGAAAGGTGCATCACTGCTGTGCATTTCGTTTTTCCTTGTAGTGTTACCCGAGTCCCCAGCTCTTTGACATATTTTTGGCTGTCGTCATTGTTTAAGGAGAAGCTTTCATTTGCGTACATGTAGATTATAAAATTACTGGCATTGTCGTTTTATCCGCGTTTCAAACTCCCAAATATATTTGGCGTGACCGAATATCACACGAAGCTCTCACTTTCTATTGAGGAGTGCTGTGTTCCATGAAAGACATACTTCGGTTTTCAAGTTCTTCGGCACCATCAGCGTCGTATCTAATTACACTAACGAGATAGAATAACGTTTTAATTTGCTGTATATTGACATTATTTTCTGTGTTGCCGTGTTGAGGATATCGGAGTTCTAATCATGGGTCGGAGTTCGTTCTTGGACGCGGTCAGCGTGTGGTGTTTTGTCCTGCTGCTCTGCTGCCAAGGTGGCTGGGCTTGTAACCCGGGCAGTACAGGGGGATCTAGTAGGAAGCCGCAGAAACCAGACACTGGCATTCTCCATGGTAAGCATTTGACATACGCTTGAAGGCTACATGCCTGTAATTAATTTTAGGGGAACCCTAACGCGTACCAGAGATGACATCATCACTGACAAAATATTCATATAAAATCTGTGGAATAGTGACCTGTATATCTCCACTTTGTCCTCGATGCGCCCAAGAATGTAGGGCAGATGACCATTCTAACTGATCCCTATATAGTGCTCTAATAGGTTTCTGAACCAGGGGGTGTTTCGCAAAGCAAAGAACGACTTCACGCACGATTAGTGGCCTGTTCTTGTGCTAATTGAATGTTGTTAAATGTGTTTTAACATAGTGGGAGTTAATTTCCAACAATCCTAATTTGACAAATCATGAACTTTGTATTCAGACGCTTGTTATAGCGACAAGACCTCGAATTCACGAAGAACAAATGTCAACTTTAGCTGATGGGAATCAACCTCATTGAGAATCTGATTTGGCATAATAACGTGCATGTCACCAGTCGTGCGTAAACTCGTTCTTAGCTTACGAACAGCTTGGGGAAACACCCCGTGCCTATTATAATAGTTCATGATAGTCATATTACCCGAATGTGTCAAACTGGCAAACTAGGCTCGGGATAAACGTTAGTCTTGCAACAGTGCCACACTATTCTCCACACCGCATAGGTTGATTGGGTCGCCTCATGATGCATTGAAAAACCACCTAGCTACCGATTTTGTTTGCAGTCATGATCCGATTCAGGTCTAAAGTGTATATGAGACCGGAAACGGACATGGACACACATCGGGATGTCGATGCGCGGTGCATGAAGGGAAGAATTTCCGCTGTATGCTGTATCATATCGAATCCTATGGGACACTAACTGCGCGTGCTTTCCGCGCGTGTCTACCACTCTATGGAAATACCATTGGAAATTGCATGTTTTGTTAACAAATTTGTCTTTCCTGAAAAAAGTTCACACTTTTATTTTTACTTCCAATGATATATTGCTGATGATATCATATTATTTCCATTAAATGATTGAAATCTTTACATGGATGTTAATTGCATTCGCGTTTTGGGGTCAAAAATATCCCTTTCATATCAAAAATAGGACGAAACTCAACGTAAAGTCCTACTTTATGTCACTCCAAACGATTTCCCACTCGAACCATTTCGCTTGATGGTATCGTTCAGCTTACTTCCCATGAGTCATTGTGCAGTTTTTTCTAAGCTTTACGATGATGTAAGAATTATGTTCATTGGTCAAACTTTGCGTTCGCGTTTTAGCTTTAAATACACATGTGTCAGACCACAAGCCAATGGCAGAAGTTGTCATATTCGGGCCGGGCTAGTACTGTACCTAATACGCATATCACCATGCATGGCGCGGCCGGCCGGGCCCGGGCTGGCCGCGCTGGCCGCACGCAATGCTATGCATTGCACTGTACAGCGCGCAGCTATAGCGAGCGAGGTTAGACAATTATTATCGGTCTAGATCTAATGTAGATCTAATTCTGGTTCTGGTTGAATGCTGTATGAATGCACACAACGCTCTGGTCAGGCTAAGTGGGCTATGGAATTCAAGGAATAGATCTGGGATACATTTATGGCAGCGATTACAGTATGATTTTAGGCAAGGTCACGTCCACATCAAGTTTGCTGTAAAAAGCAAAAACAAAATGCAGTGCAGTGCATGCTCAGCAGGCACGTACGCAGTGCAGTGGCCGCCTAGCGTATAGCTCTACCTGGGCTGTGCTTGCGCGACTGTGCGTGCGCCGCTGAGCATTGGCGCGCGCAAGGGGTCCAAAAGGCGTAAAAGGACTTGATATGCGATGAGTCTGTGTCTGCACACGAGATCAAGAGTAGCCTCGATCAAAACATATCTATAAAATGATTATGTGCGTGTTTTTATTCCTGAAATATGTTTGATGACATAAAAGATGATAGGCCGATACGTCGTAGGGTTGTGTAGGCCTACATCACTGGACTTCTGGTGTAAAATCGCGATTGGTAAACATTAACTATACTTCTATTTATTTCTTGTCCGCACAGAGCCCATGGCGGATGTCTGGCTGGGAGCGATGGAATTCATCGACTTCTTCTGCGGCGTTCCGGATAAGTCGCCGCAACCGACGGGCAACCCGACGGCCCAACCTCTCCTCGAATCGGCCCCTTCGGAGATCAACATGGCCTTCCTCGCCCAGAATATGAAGATGCCCACCGGAAAGGTCAACCCGTACAAATTCGACCACTCGTTCGTCTACTTCCGGGGTCAGACCTTCGAGTGGGGCGCGAGTATGATGGTGGATTATGGGACGGGGAATATCGGACGCGACCCGCACGAGTGCCCCGCCCTCTGGAGTCTGCAGAGGGGCAGTAACTGCACGCTTGCTCAGGCTGAGCACTTGGCTGCTAACTTCGCCCCGATCCACGGCAGTTACAACCTCCTCACGAACAACTGCCATCACTTCGCGGAGTGGCTCATACAGAAATTGATCAATGGCGACTGCGAATTACAGTGAAAAGAAACATTTAATTCCTTCGCCAAATCATCTATACTTTTTGAAAAAAAAAAAATATTTTATACATTTGCAGGAGATTGTTGGCATGCATGCTGAAAACGTTATTATGCACCTGAGATGTTTACTGAATTGTAAATTCCATGAAGACTTCTTTGCTGCTGAATTGAGAATAGAATAGTGACCCGCAAACCACATACCCGTGCACGTCACTATAGTAGACCGTTATGGCTCTACATAATCACGATTGAGCTTTGAAAGCAGACGGTGTACAAATTTGAAAGGGTGCACCGTATGTTTAGGTTTATCATCACAATTTAAGCTGATTGGATGCTGCTGCATTAAAATCCCGATACTCTGAACGGTTGTTTGTAAAGTAAAAGCTTCTTCCACACGTTCGCCAGAAAAAAGGGCCGTTGCGCACTGTATGCTTGGTTCGGCGAATCATTTACACTTTAGGCCTAATAATATCCTTAGGAATTATCTTCCAAGATATGAATTAATGTTGAGATGTAATATTATGTTTTGTACTTTTATTCCAAATGCTCAAAATATGTAACAGTATGAATGCATGTTCAGTTATGTGCAATATTATATAATAAATATACATATATGTAATTGAATGTTTTATTTTTATTTTAAAAATATGATTTAATATTCATTTATGTCAAACACCTGTGTCTGAAGACACAGATGAGAAATCCAGAAACCGATTAAACTAGATTAGAAAAAAAAATCAAAGACGTGTCTATATGCTTACAATCGAACACCATTTGAAAACATTAGTTCACACGAATATTATGGTGTACATGAAACAATCAGAATGATACAAAATTTAAATGGCATGACATGACATTTAACAAATACAGATATTATAGAAGAGAAAATCAATAATTGTGTTTGAATGCATATCGTGGTAATGGGAAGCACTCGTTATTCCGAAAGTTCGTTTTTCCGAACGTTACGCGACAAATGCTTGGATTTTCGGACTAACGACCATCGAGGTATAGGTGATTTACGTGTTTTGGAATTACGACCCTTCGGAATAACGAACCTTCGGAATAACGAACCTTCCGAATATCTAACTGTAACATTGGTAATACTGCCATTGTAGAGAGAGTAATGTGAGCAAAGCGCTTTTACAAAGGAAAGAAAACGACATTTCCCCCAAACAATATTCTCATATGACCTACTTCCGTGTAATTCGTGAAATAGAAAGAGATGGAGAGGTGAAAAAAGCGGCCGCTTCTGAATACAAAAAAAAACGGTTGGCAATAAACGGATGCCTGATGCTCTCGAAAACAGTTTATGAAGCTCTTCTTAAAATATTGTTTATGATGAAAGAAATTATGGAAGGTGCAAGTCCCGCGCATATTATAGGAATAACAAGAGTAACAGTGTTTATGTATAAACGACATGTTCGCCGTTATATAACATGGTCGAATACAACTATCCAGATGATTTATCTAGAGCGTGGTGCGTTCATTTCACCATTGCTCTAATATATTTTCTTTATACTGTAATTTATTCTGATTAAGTGCCATGCTCACAGCTAAAGATCTATAAGCTTTATAGTGATTCTGATCGCAGTTACAATATACTTTCAATTGTAATAGTGTCGGTATACACATTGTATTAAATGCGATTTGTTGTTTGAATAAAACGCTAGTTTATATTTTATTTTGATTGAATTTTGCTTCCTCTCATATTGTATTAATGACAGAAGTATGATTGGTTGATAAAAAAATGCATACAGTTCAGCCAATGACAGAACCAGAATATGTTACAAACAAAATATCGTTACAAAGTTAAGAATCATCTACGCAAAGTTATGGCCTATGTTTAAAAAAAGGGAGGGACATGCTAATGTAGCATGAGCAAAGAGAGGGAACTGAGAGTAAGATGAAGAGAGAGAGAGAGAGAGAGATTAAGAGAGAAAGGGGCAGTGAGAGAGATAATAGAGGATAGCGATATAGAGAGGGATGGAGAGAAAGATAAAGAGAGGGCAGAGAGAGTATCGGATGGAGGGGAAAAAAAGTGGGAAGCTGGGAAAGGGGTAAGAGAGAGGGAGAGGGGTAAGAGAGAGAGAGAGAGAGAGAGAGAGAGAGAGAGAGAGAGAGAGAAAGAGAGAGAAAGAGAGAGAGAGTGGGGGGAGGGGAGAGAGGGGGGCGAACTTGAGAGATTGGCGCCCCCTACGAAGAACGACAGGATCAATAGAGATAAAGGGATATATATACCGTAAAATTAAGTTGGTTTTGACAAAAGCAGAAAGAAAAAAGAGAGAGAGGCCGGGTAGAGAGAGTAAGAGGTGAAGATAGAGAGAGGGGTGGTGAAATGAGAAAGAGAGAGAGAGAAAGAGAGAGAGAGAGAGAGAGAGAGAGAGAGAGAGAGAGAAAGGGGGGGTCACGCTGAGAGAGAGTGGAAAAGAACGGGATAAAAAGGGGGGAGAGGGTGAATAAAGAGAAAGAGGGGTGAATAAAGAAAAAGAGGGGTGAATGAGAGTTTGGGGAGAAAAGGGGAAAAGAATAAGGGGTTGCATTGGTCACACAAATTACATGGATCCGCCAAGTCTAATCCTTTCGTAATAATCATGAACGCAGTTTCTTTCTTTTTTCTTTGATTATTCGAAGCTACCACCCTATACACATCGAAATTCACCCCTGTACAAATTCTCCCTATCGCATATAGCTCTCCGAATCTGAACGTGTGTGGCGCTCTAATTTTTTTACCTTTAATTCTTGGGATATGAACTTCCGGTCCACGAACATTCGGCAATCCCGTACATTATAAGGGACCAGGGTATCCAACTAATTTTATGAATATTAACCCTAAACCTAACCCTGACCTTAACACTAACCCTAAACCTTATTCTAAACCTAACCCTGACCCTAACCACAACCCTACACAAAATTTTCACTGCTTAATTCATAAAAAAAGTGATTTCTTGGTCACTTTCTGCCGACAACTAGCTCTTACCGGAAGTATACGTCCCAAGAGCAATCGATCAGATATCGGTATCGTGAGGTGATATCGCTTGATATCGGCTATATGCGATATGGAGAATTCAACGACAGGCATGCCTCTGTCCTCGAACCGTGTTATGTGAATATAAAATTGTATCCACCAAAATGGCCAAATCTGGAACAGGCAGGGCTTTAGACATTGTGCGGAATATGCCACGAGTTGCTCTTAATAATCTGAAAGATAATCCCGGGTCTAAAACACAGGTAAGTAGCGTGTTTTAACAGGTTGAAGCTAAACTGCGCTAACCAAACGTAAGGCAGTGCAGTTAATCGATGCTTCGTTTCGGGCGGTGCGTGCCGAGGCTGCTGGCCCGCAATAGCCCGGTCCTTGTGCGGTTGGGTGCCGCTAACGCTAGCTGCTCCATGAATTATTTCAGCGGCATTGCCATTGCCTGCTCGGCATTTGTTGTATTGTCCCATCTGCACTTATTTAAGAATGTTCGATTAAACTTCAAGTTAAAAGAATGCATGAGCTTATTGAAATATATAAAAGACAGAATCAGTAAATGAGTACACATGATTTGATTTAACTTAAGGTTTGCCTTGGCCTGGCTTAATCTTTGTGTTAGAATTATATTCAGCCTGGCGCATTGTACCAACTACCATGTCCATGACTTGTGTGGGGACCGCACTTAAGTAAAACTTGTTCACAAGATAGCTGGCTGGTGGACATATGATTGTGAGTTAATGCCTATAAATGTATGGAACGGAACTCGACTTAACAATGCAGGGCGCTGTGGTAGGCCCAGGCATTGAGTCCTAGACCGAAAATTCAGTCTCTGTAGAATAGGTCGTTGGATCCATGAGATTGCATCTGGCTCCTGTGAACTTCCTACCCGGATTCGAATCGGGGACGTGTCAAGAAGTGCAATTTTGATTAAAGAATGCCCTGAATAAGACAATTATTCCTGTCTAGTTGAGTCCCTGCTAGAACTTCTAGCAGGGACCAGTACTTCTCGTAGAAGTACTGTTACTAGGTAGACTGCATGCAGACAGTAAACGTATTGAGATACAGCTACTAGCAGGTAGGATCAAATGGCAATGGCAACAATAGGCAATAGCTGTAAAAATTCTATCAAATGGTATAATGCTCAGTATGGTAGTGTGTCTTTCTTCCATGACAACAGACGTGAAATGCTCGCTAATAATGTTCTCATGTTTTCCACTGCACAGGACAGAATACGAGGGCGTGGCCAGTATGGAGGGGGTATGAGTGGAAGGGGGAAGAGCGGCCAAGGAATGAGGGGTACAAGACCCAGGGTGGGGTTTGAAGGGGGTCAGACACCCTTCTACCTCAGAATGCCAAAGTACCCCTACTACAAGGACCATCAGTAAGCAGGAATAGAGTACCGAAGTGGTGCCGTCATAAAGTGTACGAGCAAGTTGTCAAGACAAATGTTTCTTAACAAAATCACTCTAGTGAGAGGTTTCCCAGTCCCATATTGTCTAGCGGGCTAGTATTAGAGTCCCTGCTGTGGTCACCGCTGTTTGCTTTACCTGCATAATTTAGAACTAGTTGTCTAGACAACATGCTCATACATGTATGACGTCACACTTTGGAACTCTATATTATTAGCAATCACTTCGTCTTCTCAGACTCCTTCCTCTCCCTGTCTTTTCAATCCCTCTCTCTTTATCAATCACTCTCTTTATCCTTTGTTGACCAATAAATCTTTCTTTTCTTACCTATTTTTTAAAATCTATATTTGATAACCAATCTCTTGATATTTGTTGTCAATCTTTTGTACTTTCACATTTCCTGCTTCCTCCCTTTTCTACTTTGTGATTCATGTTTTATTGCTTTTAATGTCTTGCTCTAAATAATTATGATAATTATATTCTCACACAGTGCATCTTTCAGCCTTGTCAATTCACTTTTCCTCTCTCGTCCTCCATAGTTATTTTCTGTCTCTCCCCCTCTCTCTCCCATTTTTTGTTTGTCAATTGATCTTTTATATGTCATATGTCATTATGATGTGTCATTCACCACTTCACCAGTAATCACACCCTTTTCACTCTTCCTTGCCATCTGAGAAGGCATTACCTGCCCATTTCACTGGTTAAGCGGTTACAAATGTCCCTGTAATGACATCCTTTTCTCTATTTCTTGCAGTCTGAGAAGGCAATACCTTCCTGTGTCACTGCTGAAACTCCAGCACCTGATCGATATGGGGCGGATCAATCCAGACGAACCCATTGATGTCACATCCTTCGTCAATGCTGGCGCCCTCACTGTCAACGTCCAAGAGAGGCATTATGGCATCAATCTCGTTGATGAGGTATGATAAGTCGAAAAGAGGATCTTAGAGTAGCTTGCTATGTGTTAGTCGGAATTAAACTACAGTGTATGCATGATATTTGCAAACAAAATTGATGTCAGTGCATAGTGCACCATATCATCATTGGACTCTCACAATATGAGTCCGTCCTTCAGGTTTGATGTAGGTTTTGTGTATACATGTAGAAACACCCTATGCATGTTACAGACCCCATTTCATTTCTCGATTGAAAATCCAGTGGATTGGACAGTGGGAAACGGGTGAGTGACGTCGACCCTTTGTGGTACACCCAAGAATGCCATTCAGCCTACAAAATCAATAGCATCAAGAGTGCCATACAACATGATAATTAAATACATAAATTTGTTTTAAAGGAGATTTTAAGTTCATTTGAAAACAACAAGGAAATCGGCAGATCAGCAAACATTTGAGGAGGATAGAACACATATAACATAGGCAAGCATGATGAAATGTATACTACAGCTCAAAGGAATTGGCATAGGGAAATGGAAAGGGAAGGAAGGGAAGGAGCCACAGTTTAAAACCGCGGTATATTTTGTCTAGTTCAGCATGAAACATGAATCTTTGTAGGTTAAAGCATCATGTTTCATGCTGAACTGGACAAAATATACTGCGGTTTAAAACTGCGTCTCCTTCCTTTTCTTCCCTTTCCTTCCCCTATGCCAATTCCTTTGAGCTATTGTGTAACTTGCAAAGTTTACTCTCTTTTTCTTCCTCATGCAGGGTCTAGACACCTTTGCTGCTCAGATCAACATTGAGGTGCAACACATCTCGGAGCCTGGCATCGCTGCCATCGAGCGGTGCGGCGGCGTAGTCACTTCCGGCTTCTACGACCCCATCAGCCTCGATGCCCTGGCCTACCCCCTCCAGTTCTTTCAGCAGGGCAAGCCCATCCCCCGCCGTGCCCTCCCGCCGAAGGACCTCGTTGACTTTTACACCAACGCACACATGCGTGGGTACTTGGCTGACCCAGAGAAGGTGCGCGAGGCGAGGGCGGCCCTAGCGAAGAAGCATGGCTACACCCTCCCCGACCTGACGGCCGATCCCAAGCGAGAGATGCTGCGGATGAGGAAAGACCCCCGGCAAGTCTTCTTTGGCCTCGAGCCTGGATGGGTCGTCAATCTTTCAGACAGGACAGTCCTTAAACCAGTGGACGAAGAACTGCAAGAGTACTACAGATCATAGCGACCGAAAGTTTCAGTGGGAAATTTATCATGGATGGTGAAAATTGCTTTTTTTTTTTGACGTCCTGCCATGATGAGTGCTGGATATTCAGATATTTGATGCTTTCCAGTAAGAGAACGACATGTGCTTCATAACTGCATAAATTTGCATTAACGCTGTATTTGCATTAATAAATATTCAGTATGAGGCCTACATGGAAATACCTTCAGTGGATCTTGTATCTCATTATTGCACCAATTCATGTACATGTATTACACATAAAAGCCATATAGCAGATCTTTATCTGCTTCATAAAAAGTTGATACGCTATTTTTTTTAAAAAGTGCAGTTGTGAGTGTGTGTGGAATAGGACAATGCAGCAAACAATTGAATTTACCCAGGCTCGTTATGCACGCCATTGTAAAAAGCCCCATTTACCCGTTGCTCACGGCTAGATTTTCGGGCTTTGTGAACTTTGCACTACTTCGGATGTCAAAATTTGACATAGAGGTGTGTCTTAATTGCGCGCCATGAGAACTTTGAAGTTCGTCACATACTTTCATTTACTGTCTGTACAACGGATTTTGCAGGATTCCTACTGCTCAGTATCTAAGTGGAGCCAGCCCGCCAATACGAGGCCTCGGTAAAGAAAGGCCAGATACATGAGTTCAGAACTGCATTTTTTGTTTTCATGATATTTAATGTTAGCTCTTCTGGAAGGAGGTGAAACTGAAATGGAATTTTGTAAAAACAGTCATTTTCGAGCTGTAAGATCTCTATAGGCCCCTGTTGTATGCAAATGCCTATTTGTTAATGTGTGATATCCAAGATGATTCTTGCTTGGAGTCGACCATCTTTAAAAACAAATATGGTGAAAGGGTACTGCGTAGCAACGCACATGGATGAATTCTAATGTTTTTGCATTTTGCCTTTTCCTTACACCCTCTTTGACACGGGGTTATCAACAAATTGCATGATTGGAGTGAATAATCCATTTTATAGACCACTAAGCTATGTTATCAGATATTGTTTTCATTTAGCCCGATTGTGCTAGTCTTATGGACTAGGGAAATCGCAACCATTCTGATAAGCAACTGAGAACTAAATGTATTTTTGTATTTTGCCGGGGCTGACATTTATACATGGTATCAAGTGTGTGGTTGTACACAGTTTTCCCAAATGATGATACATGTACTTGAACCTTTCTGCACCAGACCTAATCCTGCCTTTTTAAGATTTGTGTGTTTTACTTGTGCAAAAAGCATCAATGACACATAAATAGTTCAATGTCCAAAATTATGTAATAATTTCCTTATTAGGAGTTGATTGTATCTGGAACTTGCATCTGACAATAATCAGTCAAAAAAATACACGATTAGGCAGTTGAGAAATGGGAAATATGTGTTGTACCGGTGAACAGAATATCGTTTTCTGGTATTACTGGTCAGGATGGTTCTACATGATTTTGTTGTTCTTCTCTTTGTGAGAGGAAATAAAGTATATCATATCACACTGTACATAGTTCTTGAGTCAATGTTTGTATGTGTTAGTCATTAACAATAGGCATTGATGCAGCTTTGTGAAGGGGAGTCGGCCTGATGTCCTTATATTAAGAGGGGAAAAGGCTGGCTGAGAAATATGAAAACAGGTTATGGTAATTTACTCACTATGCATGCTGTTTGAGCGAGTGTATTTATGTGTATGAGCATGTGTGTATGGTATGTGAGCAAGGGGACAAGGGTATAGTGTAGGATGTTGCTAGACGCGCCTCTGAATAACATGATAAATCTGATAATAGTTATGATCCCTTTTGGTAATGGCTTCCACTCTATTTGTTCCTCTAAATTTCCTTTTTTCCCTCTCTGTCTCCATCTCTTTCTGTCTGTCTGTCTCTCTCTCTCTCTCTCTCTCTCTTTCTCTCTCTCTCTCTCTCTTTCTCTCTCTCTCTCTCTCTCTCTCTCTCTCTCTCTCTCTCTCTCTCTCCCTCACCCCCCTTCCTCACGGAAATATGCACACACATTCAGTGTTACAATGAACATATTATTATGTCCATTTTTATTCAACTTGTTGTTAATGTTAAAATATTACCATTAATACAGTGTACTTTGTACTTTACAGACAACGCTAGAAATGAAACAGTATTACCATGCAAACAACATCGTGGCAGGGGAGGTAAAGGGCAAAATAGACATACAATGAATTTGGTCTTGAATTATTCTAGCCTGGCTTTCAGGCAGTTTCAAATTTATAATACAAATTAAAACATTAACTAATCTCCGACTCATATGACTCACTTTATTCTCAAGTTCTTACTGTCACCGTCCTTGCAACAGAATAAATCAATGACTTATCTACGGCAACCTGACACCTGTATTGAATAGTTTTGATTAGAAATAATGATATTTAGTATCTATATAGCACCTAATGTGTACCATCTCGGTCATCTACCCCGGTCATCTGGTGCTTATTTTTGTGATACCTGTCCAATCCCATGGGATCATATGGCATTACCGCATCTAGAAGGACGCACTTAATCCATTTCTACCGGGTTCCCAATAATACGTCTGAGTTGAAAGCAGCAATGTGGATTTACCCTTTGTGTGCAAGATAAACTCTTGCTCTATAAAAATTGTGTAAATGATTTGTGAAAAGAAAACGTCACATGTAGCACTCAAATAGTTCAGTATCTAGCAGATGGACACAAGTGCATGGTTAGTTTTGAACTTGGCATCTTGAGATCTTCAATTACAGGTCGCAACCATTATTATTCACCTCCAACAAACCTCCAAATGCCCAAAAGTCTTCATTCTAAGCTACCTACATTACAGTTTACCATTTTGGTAGTTTACAAATGTACGACTCCACGCCCGCCGATGTCCCACACGGAAAGTCGAACCATTGGAAGTTTGGGTTCTGCCTTGGGTTCTGTCCTTTCTGGAAGAAGACGCAGTCCTGAGCCCCGTTAACATCATTGGGTTGGCCAGAGGCCCAAGAGACATAGTCCAAGATAGATCCATCGGTCCATTCCAGTGAGCTCTCTTCAATCCGGTCATGAAGACCGATCCATACACGGCTATTACCCTGTGCGTTTGGTAGAGTCGGGGGAGAAACAAAGGAACGCATAGAAAATAACAAAATACAAATAACACAGCTTTGTTTAATCCTCTATGCGCCAGTTACATTGTTAATCTGTAGATATGATTGTGAAAAAGAAGGTGTCAGGTAGTTAGACAAATCAGTAGTGGTCTTGTACGGGAGAATGACACTAAATACGTTAACAGTTATTTATATGCCTTACACAAAACTGTTGGTGGTAATGAATTCAAATTTCGGGGGGGGGGGGGATACTTTTCATTATTGGAGTCCTCATGCAACGCACTATACCTCATTAGCTTAATTGAATTCATTCCATGTTTTCTTTTGCAAGTTTTTGAAGCCAATATTCTTATCCGATATTTTCTTTTAATACCAGGCCTTCTCATTTCTCTTCTCTATGTTAACTTCTCCTTCTTCCACCCCTCTCTTTTTCTCCATTCTCTTTCTCGTCCTTTGATTTCTTCTTCTTTCTTCTCTCCTCGTCTATTTCTTCTTCTCATTTTTTAGCATGATCTTCTCGTTCTTCTTCGTCTTCTTCTGCTGCTTTTCATCCCCCCCCCATCCCCTCCTCCTCCTCCTCCTCCTCCTCCTCCTCCTCCTCCTCCTCCTCCTCCTCCTCCTCCTTCTCCTCCTCCTCCTCCTCCACCCTCCTACCCCCAAGTTATTCGCTGCATTTTTACATTTAACATGTCCGTTTGTATCATTATTTGCGTCGATTCTGCTGTGCCTCACCCGTTTTGTGCGTAGAGTCTCGTACATCACAGACAGGAAATCCATTTCTGCTTGGGAGTGAACGGATACGAGATGACCAATAGCGGTCTCAAGGGCGCCCTCGGTACAAGGAACGGTGAACGATCGACAGTTCATCTCGGCATCACTCCAAGATACGTTTCCTGATGTGAAGTACCTGGGTAGTGGGTGAGTTTGTCAAAACCGTGGAACGGAAACTCGCTAATTAATCTCTCAGAAGGAACAAACAAAGGATAGGTCTAAATATGCTTACGATGGGAAAACAAACTCTTGAATCCATCTTTTCTTCCTTCTTCTTTTGTCAAAGAAGGGCATTATATTTGTCATATTGATATGTTAGCTGTGAAAAATATAACCAAAATGCAATTCAAATCAAAACTTAAATTAGATATGTATTGAAATCAATTATGATTATCTCAATTTCATGGACATCATTGCCATTTACAATATAGTTTTCCCCATGCTGAGAAGAATGCATATAATACGCCTGCGCTCTTAGTATCTTAACAAAAATGACATCGCGGTTGGCCGAGGTTCATGTTCTATAGTGTTCAGTGATCGATGATGCTTTGCTTAAAAATGTGAATATATGCCATAGGACTTTACTCTCATAGGACTGTGCTCAAAAATGTTTCGGCAGTGAAGTGTGAGTGATTGTACTATTACGTTTCTTCAATGCGTGTTGCGTGTTGTCACAGGGTTTTAGCTTGTTTGTGTGTCTTTACAATGATACCTCATCGCACAGTTTCAAAATAGGAAAAAAACGTATACATGACAATTCTAATGCATCAATAATGAAGTTTCTGTCAAGTTTGACTGATTACACATTCAGTGATTTAATGTATATTCGTGACAACTAGTAATTGTAACGAACTCTAAACAGGATTTCTGAAAATATCAATATCAAGAGAGATTATAATCGGTCATACTCAAATCATAGTTTTTACAATCCTTTTAATAGAATGGAATGAAAAATATACGTTATTAGATCGCGCGACATAGTACTGATAGATTGGTAAAGGATATGATTTATATCTTTCTGGTCTTCTATAGGTAAACGGGCTGAACTATGCTATTATCGCCCATTATTTTTACTCAGTAGCGCACATAATTCATTATATGCTTACATGGGTCAGTATTTTGCCTGGCACGGAAGGTCTGGAGTAAGTTCTCTGCCAGTCATCATACTGCCCAATGCATTATGAAAAGTGTGTTTACTAGTACAAACACGTTTTGATGGCGCAAATAGTGACTTATTAAGGGCCTATTATATTACCTGTAGCAAAATTTCTGATAACCAGTCCACAGCGGCGGGCAGCTGCATCCTCCGGCCTCTGAGAGAGATGGCTGGGTCAAGATGAACACTAAACAGAACACACAGCAAGCAAAGAAGGGTAATTTTGTTTGAAGAGACCTCTCCATGATCATGATAATGATAGTTGATGCCGTATAGTTGAAAAACGAGCACTGTGATTATAACTAGCGACGTAATATCTAGTTGGTGTATCGGTTAGTACGATAGCTTAATCGTGTTATGTGTATCACTTCCGTTCGGATGTTGCAAACTGTTGGCCAGGGTTAATGGGTCCGTGATTACATGTGGCTTAACCCAGGCTGTAATTGGTTATTTGTCATGCCACAGGCCTGTCTATGTCCATCTCTGTGTCGCTGGATGTCCCTCGAACTATCTATCTCTCTAGTTATATCTATATACACGTATCTATGAATTTACCCAACCCGCCCCTCCTATTCTCTCTCTCTCTCTCTCTCTCTCTCTCTCTCTCTCTCTCTCTCTCTCTCTCTCCCTCGCTCTATCTTTCTATATTTGTTTTCTCTCCCCTTTCTTTATATATGTCTTTCTTTATTTATGTCTCTCTCCCTTTCTCTCTTTGCTTCTTCTTTTCTTTCCCCCCTCTTTATACATCTCTCTCTTTCTCGTCCTATCTATTTTGTTTTCTCTCCCCCCCCCCTTTTTCTTTATCTCCCTCTTTTCCCTCTCTTTTTCTTTTTTTGTATCTCTCTCCCTTTTCCTCTTTCATATGTGTCTTTATTTCTTCTTTTCTTTCCCCCTCTTTATACCTCTCTCTTTCTCTTTAACTTCTTTCTCTTTCTGTTTTTGTTTTCCCTCCTCATTTCTTTCTCTTTTTCTTTCTCTGATTCTCTTTCTTCATTCTCTCTCTCTCTCTCTCTCTCTAACGTACTGTCTATTTCAATCGCACTCTTCATTGGCAGTGATAATTGTCTTTTAGATAATGACACTGTCAAGTGAGGCTAGGAAGAACGTCAGACGGAGAGAGAGAAAGGGATAAAGAAAGATTTATAGAAAGAAAGCAGGAGTTAAAGAGATGCCAACACTAAAGAGGGGTATATAATGAGGGGAACATGAAGTGACACATAATGGATGTGAGCTGAACAGGACGTGGTGAAAGGGAAGTGAATATTTCCGAACATAATCATGATAAAGCATAAAAATGATTTTCACATTATACAGTATAGTAGTACAGTACAATAGCCAGACAGAATGAATACATGGCTAAAAAGAGAGCACTGGAGAGTGGGGGAAAGGGAAAGATAGAGTTAAATTAACTCATAGGAAGAAAAACATCGAAAGAGAACGAGAGAGAAAGAAGGGAGGGAGAAGGAGAAAGAAGAAGAGAGATATGTTTTCAAAAAGAGAGGAAAAGAGAGAAAAAGGGAGTGTGAACGGTACTAATAGTTTGATTCATTCCACGGTTTATGATATCTTTAAGTGACGCGGAATGACATACTGCCTTTGGAATAGGTTCAATTAGCTGCATAACTTTAGATTCCTGAGTCTGTTACCAACTTTACCTGGTGATAATGATACTGTATGGGGTCGAGAAACATGGGAGAGGGAGTAGTTTTCTGCAACCAGACATAGTTGTTAGCCCTTTGGGTGCCAGACAATAATGACATTAATTAATGTTTGTTATTTGTAAATGAATTCACATGCGGCGTGCAAAGAGTTAACAGACTCGGTTGTGTCCATGCACTCCACAGCCTTACGACCGATATACGCTACTCCCACTCAAGCTAACACATGGACATGATGGATGTGTCTGTAGTATGCACTCCAGAGTTATGTTACCCCCTCCCTCTCTCTCTCTCTCTCTCTGTCTGTCTGTCTGTCTCTCAGTCTCTTTCTTTCTCTCTCTCTCTCTCTCTCTCTCTCTCTCTCTCTCTCTCTCTCTCTTTCTCTCTCTCTCTCTCTCTCTCTCTCTCTCTCTCTCTCTCTCTTTCTCTCTCTCTTCCCATTCTACCTCCTTCTATCTAACCTATCTTTGTATAATATCCCCACGTGTCTTTCACGCTCCTACTCCGTTCATCACCGACCTCTCTTTCATGGATCTCCGCCATGCCCTTTTCCCAGCGTACATTTCTTTGTTACCTTCATTTCCTTCCGTTCCCCTGTTCTGACACTTCCCGCACTGCATGGCTGTCTTTATTGATGGAGCAAAATCAATGAATGGTAGTCTGTCCGTAAATCGATACTCGATCATAACATTGTTACACAAATTACTCATGTTTAAATGGATATAGGGGAATGATCTCCGAAAAAAGGTTGCTGTTATGACTGGACACTGTCCTTATGATATAATTAAGAACTGCAGTTGATAGCAATCGTAACTTCCAATCGATTCAGATCAATCGCAACCTGTTATAAGACGGGGCACAGGTTTTGTAAAAAAAAAAATACATGTCAAAGGCATGTTCATTTGCACGTTGGTTGGATTGGTGTTATAATGGATTCGCTGCTTGGGTTGGGTGAAGTGGGTCTCTATCAGAGACTAAATTACGATCAATATGGTGCATCGATGCATATAGCCGTAACGGTTCTTCATCACCATTACCTTCGCTCCATGATGACAGTGTCTTTGACGACAACTTAGTATTAGGTGGAAGAAACGCACATAATTTTATCCGAGTTAACTTGTGATATATTTTCATTGCCCATGTTTACCGAGTTGGTTTTACTATTTCGTTGCTGGTACCCTTGTTTTAATAGCATTCGGTAACTGTTCATTATTTACGTCGGCCAACGTAAGATCAGGGATGTGTTAGGAAAGGATATGAAACAACATTCTTTCTTTGAGCCCATGCGTGGCACCGCCGAAAAATTGCGTGGTCTCAGCATGTGCTTTTCACGTGTTTTAACAATAACGAACACGATTGCCTAGCAACGGTTTCTCAGAGAGAACAAAAGAAATGTAGAGTCTTATTTCGCTTGTCCACTTCTGTTGGATTGCATCAATACTTTTGTGAGGAAAAGAGATATCAGCGAACAAAAATAAACAGTTTTTTAAAGTAAAATATCTCATTTGCACGCAAATTCACGCAAACTCTGTTAATGAAAGTAAGCAGCTTAATATATGATTTTGATAATGATTGAATCCGACATTTCCGGAAATCTCCGGAAAGTGAAGAAATTTGTTAATTATGTAAGTAAGAATATTATCTTATATCTCCGTTTGTGCATCATTCAACAATTATTTAGAAGAAAAACGAATACAGGATCTTTAGAGGTGTTGCCCCTTAACTTTCTTGAAAATTGCAAAAAAATGTGATAAGAAACACAGCTTCGAGAAACAAAACAGGCAATTAAAGATACTGCTTTCCAAGTTGACGATAGCAAAATGACGGTGCCGCGCATGGGACTTCAAAGCATTGCAGTGATTGTGGAATGCTTTTGACATTCATTAGCACGCTTTAGTATCCATACAGATGTTTGAATATATTATGGTTGAGTTGTCCCTCCTTCCTAACACATCCCTGGTAAGATTGAAAGCGCACTGTACAGTGTAATGAATGCTCCGCTCCGCTTAAGCGCACCCGCCAAAACCAACAACAAAGACTTAGATAATAACGGTATCGGGCGAACTTCAATAGCGCTATAGAAAGTGGATGAATGATAATAGGTCACTGAAAATTACATCTAGCCCGGGCGTGTTTAAGATTCCGCTCGTACCTGGTCAAATTTCAGCGTGTACATTTCCTCATTCCTCGTGCGAATGAAATTTGATACACGCTGAGTGCTCTCTGCGCAGAAGAGTATGCGGGTTTGGCGACCATCTCATTACAAACTCCATCAGCTTGCGCGGTTCGTTTATGTAGTCCTCCCGTACGAAAGTATGCATTAAGATTGGTGTCGTCTGCGGAGGGCCCGTCTGGACGTTGATAAAACCTGTCACGAGAAAATTTGCGTCGTGGGGGCGTGGCGATTATTGTAATCGAGATCGATCTGGATGATCTATCTGTGGAAATATTACGGCGGAGCGATTGGACGATGGACGGATTCTTTTGCAATTAGATTAGGAATCACTCAGTGGAGCGCTTCATCGCGTGTAAACTGTCTTGTGGACGGTACGAAGCCGTTCTGTCGTTCACGCCCCCAGTATACGTCGATTCACAGCGGATTGTTGTTGTGGTAATAAAAGTCTGTAATAAAGCAGGGACCCTCGGCTAGCGTATATGCAACGATCCGTTATGTGAATACCTCCGCATGCTTAAATGTCTACAAGGCAAGCCGTCGTTACGAAAGACAGAAGACGTTTGGTCTATTGGCAAGAGAGGTGTATATATCTCTTGCCCTTGCTACCAAACACAAAGCTTGTATACTTTCTTGGAAAGTTTCACCGGTAATTAACCTGGCTCTTGCCCTGTAACAGGAGTCATCCTTTCTACGAGATTGGTGTCCTCTCCAAGTCGATGTTCTCTTTTACTACCATCGTTCCTTCTTCAAACGTCTTGACTCTGAATTATTGTTAGATCGTTTGTCCTGTCTCACTCTAAAAGTATTAAGTCGGTATTACAGACATGCATCTTTATATCACATTCACCATGTCAACATTGGCCGTATTAAGTTTTGTTTTAGCGGCTTTGACGGGGACGGCAGTGGAGGCCTACCCCAGCGGTCCCCCGCTATCTGTTTGTACCTCCATGAGGCCGACCGGCCACGGAGCCAGCACCTTAACTGGAACAACTCCCTTCACCATCTCGACAAATGCATCGGGCTATTTACCTGGAGACGTTATTGAAGGTAGGCAGGAGAAAGTAGGAGAAAAGTTTAACTCAAAATGTTAACTGCATTTTTTAGATCAGAATGTAAACTCTTATTCTTAACGAATGTACAAAAATGCATCCCATTCATCCTTGTGTAGTTATAGGCCTACAATATATTAATGACAGATGTGTTGATTTTATATTATCAGACAAAATGCAAATTTAGCATGGACAATAATTGATATGAGATACGAAAATATATCAGACTGCTTCATACTTTTGTCAACATTGTATCTTGAGAGCAAGGATCGTTGAGTTCAGTGTAACATGAATTAAAATCGTAGTGTCATAAAATCATATTACACAATGATGCGACGAATATGAGGAGACTGTATAATGCTGTATGACATGTAGGACGACATTACAGAAGATGGATGAATGAATAAATTGTAACTAGACGAGAGATTAAAAAAGAGGGAACATAATAGAAAGGGACCCATGATATTACTTTTGATAATTAGAATAGTATAGTAATACTTCGCTCCTGTTTTAAATATCTTTATGGTAAATGATGTATTATAGCCTGTATACATTCACTGATTATTGATGCATATTTGAAAGTAGATACAAATAATTAGCCTGATGTAAAACTATAGCTGTGTTCTTGATGAAGGAGTTTCAGTTATTCCTGGGTATACATGGTATATATGTTTCTTTGTGTATGTTTCCTTTGGTTTTCTTTCTTAACTTCCAAGTTGCTTCTCAGTGTATTTTCTTTTTCATTCGTGTTCATTTTGTCATTATTTTTTCATCCAAAGTATAGTCAGAATTATGAATTGATCGTTGACTTGAACATCAACCTACAATAAAAATTTGGAATCGTGTTATCATTTTTATCGAGAAAATTGAAACAACGTGCTTATAGTATAGATTTAAGTATTAGTTTTGTTAAGTACATTTGTTAGTACACTCTCTCCATGTAAAACCGCAACGATCATTTGACGATTTTAATGATATGTACTGATGCCTCTTTAACTAGTCTTTATTACTATCATTGAAATGATGATGCGTCCATAATATCCTCGGCACTCTGTTAGTGCAGGGATGTGTTATGGAAGGATATGAAGCAATTTTCTTCCTTTGAACCCATGTGCCAAGCCGCTGAAAAGTTATGTGTTCTCAACAGGTGCTGTTCACGTGTTTGAACAATTATGAACATGATAGTGTGGCAACGGCTTCTCAGAGAGAACAAAAGAAATGTACAGTCTCATTTCGCTTGTCCCGTTCTGTTAATGGCATTAATATTTCCATGAGCATGACAGGTATCAGCAAACACAAATAAACAAGTTTTTCAAGTGAAATATCTCTGTTTCACGCAAACACACACAAACGCCGTTAATGATAATACACAGCTTAATATATCATTTTGAGAGTGGTTGAATCCCCCAAATGCACAAGTTGTCGGAAAGTGAAGAAATTGGTCAATTTTGTAAGTAATAAAAATAGCTTTTATGTCCGATTTGTAATGATTCCTCAATACTTTTCGAGACAAAAGCAGAGTAAAGGATCTGTCATTATCTGCCGTTAACTTCCTTAAAGTTTGCAAACAAATTTTTCAAAAACAAAACGTCTACAGATAAATGGAAAATTAAAGAAATTTCTTTTTAAGTTAAAATCAGCTAAATGTCGGCTCGGCACATGGAACATCAAAGCATTGTCATGATTATGGAATTCTTTTGACATTCATGAGCACGCTTTAGAACCCATACAGATGTTTGCATATATTATGCTCGAGTTTCTACTCCTTCGTAACACCTCCCTGGTTAGTGTATAAAATTGTCTTCTGGACATCGGAAGTGCCTGTTTAACAGCTGCCGCGTTCTCTGTCAGGTTTCACAGTGGGATGTCTTCCGCTCAGATACCAGTCGGCTAGGAGGGGGGTGAAGATGATCGGGAGGAGACGGGGCTGATATGGGGGTGAAGGAGAAGTAGAAGACGTGGACTGGTGGAGGGAGGGAGGGATAGAAGGAGGGGAACTGGGTAAAGAAGAAGGGAGGACGAAGAGAAAGGTGGATGAAAAAGAGGATGTCTTCCTGTCATGCAGACATCAGTCGGTTAGGAGGGGGTAAAAAATTATCAAGAGGATGAGAAGGGGTGGGGAGATGGAAGAGAATTGGAAGACATGGGTTGGTGGAGGGATGGATAGGAGGAGTCGAACATGATAAAGAAGAACGGATGACGAAGTGGTGGGTGGATGGATAGAAAAGGAGGATGTTTAACTCCCAGACACCAATCGCTATTACGAGAACTGGATAAAGAAGAAATGACGAAGATGAGTGAGTCAACATGGAAAAGAAGGAAGTCTTCCTCTCAGTCAGTCGGTTAGAAGGGGTGAAGATGATCAAGAGGATTAGAAGGGCTGGGCTGATGGGGGGGGGGGGGGGGGTGGGTGGAAGATAGATATAAGACACAGGCTGATGGATGGAGGAATGGAAGGAGGGGAACTGGATAAAGAAGAAGGGAGGACGAAGAGGAGAGCGGATGAACAAGGAGGATGTCTTCCTCTCAGAAACCAGTCGGTTAGGAGGGGGTGAAGATGATTGGGAGGATGAGTAAAAGCTGCCTGGTGAAGAGGCAGGGGGAAGGGGGTCGGGAGGAGTAAATGGACTGCCGATAAGGAGGAGAAAGAAGAAACGGGTGATTGGGAAGATGAGAAATGGAAGAGTAGCAGCAGGAAGAGGAGGGTGGACGTGGTGGGTGGAAAGGAGAGAACGTGAAAGAGGAGGAGGGGGACTTCAGTCGAGTGCGAGATGGAAGTAGAGCATGAAGAAGTGGGGGGGGGGGGGGGGGGGCGGTGAAAGAACGGATGATGGGGAGGAGGAAGAAGGGAGTCCGGAGCAGGAGGAAGAGATGGAGGAGTTGGTAGAAGTGGATGGGAGGAGGATAGGACGTGATAGAGGAAGAAGGGGAAGAGATCGATGAGAAGGAGTAAGATGAGGTCTGAGACGTATGAGCGATATAAACCTAATACTTTTGAGGGGGAGTACAGAAAGAGATAGGAATAAGAAAAGAGGAGGATTAAAAGGGAAGAAAGGTGGGACGATTGAAACAGAAAGAAACGACCACAGAAGCTAGCGGATGCGAAAAGCTATCAGAAGAAAAACTAAGAAAACTCCAATAGAGGTAGCAGGAGGGAGGAGGGGGTGAGAAAATAAGGTGGAGAAGATACATAGATTATAAGGGGGGGGGGGTGGGGAGAAAGAAAAAATGTGTAAACGAGAAATGAAAGTAAACTAGGTATAATGCTCAGTTTAACCATTTTTATAGTGCACTCTCGCCGCTTGTTCCGCCTGCTCCATGGTCTCTCGAGACAGTGTTTGCTTTCTTCTGTTATAGTCATGTTTTACTATACTAGATGGCACGATACTTTCCATTTGTGACCAGCGTGCAATTTTCTTGTGTAATTGGCATGATTGGTGCACAGTGTGAGATCATTAAATGAAAATCTCTTGATCAAATTTTAGCGCATGACCTGCGGTGATGTGACTCCTTAAAGTGGCATGTTAGGAAAACGAGGGCAATCTTAAGGGAGACCTAAAGCCTGATGATGAATTGAATTCTATACAAATTAGTCATGTGCATTGCTCTTACCATGTGTAAATAAGACATTATCCATAGCACCAATTTTCCATTTTACCAGCGCAAGATTACAGAGCAAGAACAAACAATTGCTTTTAAAACCAAGAATTTTCTTATATGTCTGTTTTTTGTCAAACTTTGGCGATCCTGTTTTCTGATTTATTTGTTATATATGTTTTTTAACAGTTTTTTTAATCATTGCATACACACAAACACACACAAAACACAAAACACATATACACACAAAACACAAACACATACACACACACATACACACACACACAAACAAACAAACACACATACATGATCTTTATTTCCACCCCTTCCAAAACAATAACTATTGTATATTTGTATCCAACATTGTTTGTCGTTTGTTATCATGCATCCTCTATCAATATGACATTTCATTTCGTTGACGTTTAGTGACCATCTCTGGTGCTCAGTTCGTCGGGTTCTTCCTTCAAGCCCGTCGCCGTGACTCTGGGGCTGACATGGACGCAGCACTCGGTACATTGAGCCCCAGTAACACGGCACTCACCAAAACACTCAATTGTGGAGATGGGACGGCGGTGAGCAGAATCGGTTTCCCTGTTATTTTAGGGCCTACGGTTATACATGTACATGTTTTCAATGCAGAGACGCTATTTTTGTGCATTTATATTGTGTTAGGTTAATCAATAAGGTATTACCATCATGACTATAACGTGTCAATAATCCCTTGGGCCTACCAGCAATATTTCGTCAGACCCAATATCACCAATAAAGTTTTATATCACTCAATATTCGTCTCCTGTTCGTTGATGTTTTTATCTCAGAAAGTTCCCCTATCCCGATATATAGGCGAATTAATCCAAACAGTAAGTGGATCAAAATCACCATATCCAGTTTGGATTTCGGTGCAGACAACTTTTAGTTTCTTATGAAGCAAACGATAACCGTTTATGTTTTCATTACGTTCGGGATGATGTGGCTGTGGGAATAACGTCGCATCATGCACATCCTCACTGCCGCATCACCCCAACGCACCCACAACCATTATGTATGATAGATCACATTCATTTTCTAACACTATAACGTCATAACTGCGACGCGTGTGGTATTGTGACGTCATCAAGCAAGACAGTGTCTAATTGGTTTAGGTCATAAACATGCAAGGCGCGTGGAACTTTTATATTTCCCATAACCGCGCTCGTTCCCATGGAGAAAGTCGGTGAACATTCAACAAAAATTTGTTAACGTGTTACTAAAGCTGCAAACAATAGTGTTCATGCACTGTCTTTGTTGTATTACATTTCATTTAGAATGCTTGGTCTCATAAAACCAACGCACCGAAAACTAGTCAGACGGCTATATGGACGGTGCCAGCAGGTGACGAAGGAACGATCGCTTTCAGGTATTTTAGTTTGTACATAATCCCTTTAGCCCCACCTATCACTCTCCCTCCCGAGGCTCCCTCGTCTCTCCCTCTCCCCACCCACCCCTCCCCCACCCCCATCCCTTCCCCCACCCCCATCCCTTCCCCCACCCCACCCTCTCTCTCTCTCTCTCTCTATTTTTTGTTTGCTTTTATTGTGTCTGTGTCTGTTTATCTCTATCTATCTCTCCCCCCCCCCCCATATTTTCTCTCCCGAAACACCCTTCCTGTCTTGTTCCTCTCACTTTCTCTGTCTCTCTACCTCTCCTGCGTGCCACCACCCCACCCCCACCCCTTACTCTCCCTGTCTCTGTATCTCAAATGCATACAATAACAGTATCTACAAAGACTGGAGATGCACAGTATCTTCGTAAATAGATCTATAGATCTTTTCTGTCTCTCGCCATCTCTTTCCTCTTTCTTTATTTTTTACCCTTTTCCAAAGTTTTCATAAGTTTTTGTTTTGGTTGTATTTTGTATCTTATCTTTCTTTGGCAGTGGGATTACCGTACTATATACGATCCTCATTTTAACGGAAGAATATCCAGAATCCCTTAATTATTTTATGAAGATTTTGTTCATCTTTCATCCTTTTCTCTATTTTTGTTGTCGTTTAGGGGGGAGGGAGGAGGGGGAAGACACTAACTTATAACAACAAATTACTTTTATTTAAGAGCTGGGAAACGGTGGTATAGCATTGCCATTAGTTTCTGTCTCGTTGGAAATGATAAACGCCCCGAATCCTACACAGATATGTGCGATATTGAATTCCTCGATGCCGTTCATTCTCACCTCCTCGCACAGAGCGACCATTGTACAGGGACCTAGCAGTGATCGATACTGGACCGATGTCTATTCTCGAGATATCGTCTACGGCATTGGTGGAGGCGATACCACGGAATCGGGCGGTAAGTTCAGCATTCAGGCCTAAATGTTGCATTGCAAACAGGTATATAAAGGGTAATTACAAGAGTGGTGATCATTGCAGGCGCGTACTGCAGTCATCACATGATTCCATATTGATTGTTTATTTTCAAATATTTAATCATTTTGTGATGTTTATTCCCTATCATCCAGAAAGCAAAATTGATGAGTAGGAGCCATGGTCGTATTAGGTTGGCACTCCATGAATTACCAGTGTCGTAGTCTTTAACACCACTAATACCCTTAAACTTTAACACCAACTGGTTTCGTCATAGTAGGATACCAAGGAAGTACTACATGTATGTTTAACATTGCTGGTGTAAATAGTACACTTAGACAACTTAATCTTAACATTGGTGCCAAGAAGATCGGAGAGGTTGATGTATCTACAATAACAAACACGTGACACAAGGTACCGAAAATTCGGAGAAGACTGGCTATGGCGAGGGACGCAGTGCAGAAGTTCACAAACTATAATGGAGAAGCAACAGAATCCTTCTAAAACTGCTGAGACTGCTTCGACCAACTGCCTTTCCTCTTGCTACATATGGAAGTGAGTCCTGGACCATGAAAAAGGCAGATGAGCAGAGAGTGGATGCTTTTGAGATGCGGTGTTACAGGATGCTGTTAAGGATTTCATGGACAGAAAGGCGAATCAACATCTAGGTTCTTTACAAAATTGGAACTGAACTCACAATCAGGAAAGACATTAGGAAGCGGAAGCTATACGCAATTTAGGACATGCTATTCGACATGACGGTCTAGATATCAAGTGATGCATAGGCAATGTAAATAGAACACGAAGGAGAGGCCGCCCTCCTACATCCTGGCTTAAGGACATAATCATAACAACAGGGCTAAGTCTGGCAGAGGCAGTGAGGGCAGCAAATGGCAGGAAGATGTGGCGGAGAATTGTGTGGAACACAACATCGTACCCTACGATACCTGATTGAGAGAGAGCCAAGAACCAAGACATAATTAATGTTATACCTTCTCTATTGAATTCAACACCCTAGTGCAAAACCACGTTGGTATTCTACTCTCCCAAGTGGATCTGCTTACAAAAGTCCGGTGTAGTAATATCCCCCCCCCCCCCCCCCCCCCCCCGTCGTTGCAGTATTGACACAGAAGCCTACATAGAAATCCTTAACCATATTGTCATCTAACAAAATATGTGTGTAGGGTCGAGAAGGGGGAGGGGGCGTAGGCTACGCCACCCCTTTCCCAGTTGATACCCCTTGATAGAGACTCGATATAAATCGATTACTTATACTATGGCAATTCGTTACAAGTAGTTACTTGGCATTAACTGTCAGTATTACTTAAGAAACACGGACACAAACACTTAAATAAGTTTCCCACATCTCCGTTATAAATTCGCAAATCCCTCTATTTTGATAGTGTGTATATTTGAACTTCTGTAATGAAAAATAATTGTTTGTAGGCAACATCCATTAACAATAAATTTTCCAACTCTGTCATAATCCCCATACCCAAGAAAGGCGACCACTCTCTTCCATTACAGAGGTATAACACTGTCACAATATTGCTTCTGAAGTCTACAATAATACAATTGCTTCTCAATAGAATAACTCCCCATGTCGATCATATATTCTGCGACGTAACCAGAATGGCTTCCGGAAAGGGACAGCCACAACACCTCAGATCTTCACTCTTAGAAGGATACTAGAAGAGATGCAAATCTCCAAGCCGAAATCAACAATAATTTGTGTGGACTTCTCCAAGGCTTTTGACAGTGTCAATAGAAAGGTCATGTTTCAAATCCTTAATAACTATATGGCACACCTTCTCAGATAAATGTAATACAAGCTATTTCTATTATGTCTAACCACTCAACAAGCTTTGTACAAAGCATGGACGGCCCGACGAAGGATTTCAGACATCATCATGGATACTGCAAGGACATACGCTTGCACCCTATCTCTTTGTCATGGTCGTAGATTATATTCTACTTCAGTCTGTATAGAGAATATGAAAGAAAAAGGACTAGATGTCAAACCAGATAAAACTAACCGCGACAAAGACAAGTACATGTACTTGGTAGATCATGACTACGCAGATGGCATTGCCTTAATGGCAAAATTCGGAATATTCGGAATGCACAAGACTTGCTTTCATCTGCAGAGAATTCCTCAGAAAAGGTTGGTCTGTTTTCAACCCAAAGAAAACCGAGTACATGAAAGTAAACGAAGAGGCTGATCATCCTCCAATCACCTCCAGAAGAGGCTTACAAATCAAGAAAGTAAACTATTTTAAGTACCTATGATCTTATGTTGTAGAGTCCAATAAAAACTTCATGTCACGAAAAGGTCAGGCACGCGGAATGCATGCAATAAATTACATCACATTTTGGCAGTCTCAATTATCAAGATCTACAATAGTGAAATTGTTTAGGGCCTGCGTCGAGAGCATCCTTCTTTATGGTTCAGAGACATTATGGACCATGAAGAAGGCACTACAGGACCAGCTCGATGGGACATACACTCGGTTACTCATGAGGATGGAAGGTGGTTCAAACTTCCTTCCTTTTCTCTCTCTCTCTCTCTCTCTCTCTCTCTCTCTCTCTAAAATGTGCGTTTCCTTTCATAATTCCGGTGCTTTCTCTATTTTGTATTCACCCTTAGATGGATCTCACACCCCTACACCAACAGGTCATGCGAGTAAGTATACGCAGTATTTTACTGATACTCTTGAAGTATTATGAGGTTGCTATAGTGATAGAGAGAAGATATCAAAAGTGGTGCGGTCAACTCATGTAACTCTGCCTTTAGCCGTGAGAAGCTCGTCACTATAGCACGCCTCTCGCCATTCCCCCCATCGATATTAGTATGAGGTCTATGAATTATGACAACCTACTCTATATTGCAGTCACCATGTTTATTTTTTGTGTGTCAATGTTATTATGAAGACTTTATGAAGGTAAGTTTGTAAACTTTCGTTTAGCGCCCTATGATTGTATTATGTTGGACTGTGCAAATGAAAGGAAAGGTACAATCAAATTGTTAAATTATATTTATTTTTATTCATTTAATTATTATTACACTTTCACTAAACTGTACATTTTCTTTTCGTATTCAATCCGAAAATATGAGATAAAATTCACATAGGAAAAGGATGGTGAACGTCCATTTTTTTCTCTCTTCCTTTATCTCATTATTTTCCTCTCATTATCTCCATACAGATATCATCGGTTCATCATTTCTGCTGATCCTGTCGTTCTTCGTAGCGGGCGCAATTCATCGTTTGAAATTATAATAATACGTAATCTAGCCTGCATGATGTGTGACTAGTAGGCTATGTTTTAGGAAAGAAATTTGATTCTTAGCTACGTCATTTGGAACAATTCCAGTAATTGTGCCAATAGACTAACCACTAGAAATATCATGGATTGTAGGGGACTGATCTTTGTCGAAACTTAAGTTCAAATTTAGGTTGGTTTTCCAATACCACCCCTGCTTCACCAGCAAGGTGTAGTAACCATGGTAACAGCATAATTTATAAGTGATTAGTAGTTATCTCCTCAGTCATGTTGGTGCATCGTAGCAAAAAATTAGAAGAAAAAAGGATTGAGATTGCTGATCATTACAAATGACT
>OZ022586.1:15814979-15869928 GCA_963669155.1 Arbacia lixula | reverse complement strand
TCACTTTGATTTTTTTTTTGTGGGGGGGGGGGGGGGGGGCTACCCCCCACACCCCCCTGCCGCCACTAGACCGAGTAGATGAAACCCCCGTACAACATATTAAACCGGTAGGATCTGCATAATATCTGATATAATCCAAGTAGAAGATCAAAAAATGCACGCACGAAATGAAGCTACATTGCAAACACGAAACGTAATAGGTGGGACCGTACTAAAGCAATCGACTCATTTTTAAAAATACTTTTCAAGGATTTGCCTCTTTAATTCCCGAATTCGCATTTAATTACAAGTAAACAATATTGAGTATCAACAATGACACAATGAGAGATAAGTGTGACATAATTAATACTGCCCCACATCAATTTAGAGCGAAGTAGAGCAACGAAAAAAAATCACATTACGTGCAAAATCACGGCGTAACAGCGCAAACGTGGTGAACACGAAAACAAGAACGAGGCTCGAGCTTCGAAAGAACGTACCGCATCGTGTTGCTAACCCACGGGGTTCGATAGGGAGACGTGAGGGGCATGTGATTAGCGAAGCAAATGCGTCCGGCGGGGAGCGAAGTACCGCAAGCGGATGGGCAAACATTCACGGCGTAACGCGAAAGTCGGAACTCGAAAAATCTTATTCGGAGAGATTGTTGATCGTGTGGAATAAAAATGAAGCTTATCAGTTCATATCGGGAATCAGACATAGTTTGTGCGGTATAACACTTCGTTTGGTAGCGATTTCTTGTGGTATCTTTTCTTTCAAGAACTGCAATAGTCCTTTGAAAATTGGTTTCACGGCGTAACATTCGGAACACGACACGTTACGCCGTGAACACTGCGTTTAGGAAGTTACTATCGGGAGGGTGGAATAAACTGAGAATCGGGACATATTCTCCCTATAAATATGACTTCTAACCTGTCTTTACGATGCAAATTCAATTCTCTTTCTTTCATTTTAAAGGGAGACACAAGGAATAAAACAAAGCTTATTTTTTGTCACACTTCAAAGCTCCAAAAATCAAGGAACTCCATGACAGTGTTGCCGTTTTGAGGAAAATCCGAAACTTATATTAAAAATCCATCATAGTCAAAATGATCCCCATACACTCCTCTAAAGTACTAAACACATTTACTGGTGAGAAACTTTATTGAAATATGAAATAACACACATGATGTAAGAACATGTACATAAAAACACACTGGTACCCATATTTATAGAAATACCCTTATAAGGATTTGTGTCCAAATATGCAACTTTAGATAATACATGTCTGGTCCTGGCTAGATGAATCTTCAAACTAAACCTGTTTTATGATGTGTTATAGCTGATCAGAAATCTAGATATGGATTGCCATAGTGATTTTGTTGCCCCCATTCCCAGTACGACATGTACACACAAAAAAAGTACACATTGGTGCATATACTTTACGTATAATATATTTTTGTTTTGTTCCTTTATGAGCCTAAAATTAAAAAAGGTTACTATACCATACCATACACTGTGCTTGTTCTTTAGTGTCATTGTTGCCGGAAGAATTGATAAAGGGGAAGTTACAAAACCCTACATGAAAAGTTACACGTGGGGTGTGTGTTTGTTTACTACCCGTGAAATCCTGAGCGAGGGGTTTCCCCTTTTTAAGCCCCTCGCCAGGGAAACGAGCCAGCCAAGTCGTAAACAAACATTGAACTGCTGGAATTTAGTGGCCTTAGGTTTATTAAAGGCTGACGAAACCCTAAAAATATCATGTATTCAATATAAGTAAAAAGAAGGGTGAAAAATTAGATAGGAATGATCAATGATCCATGCTGGGTAATGACAGTAGGATAGATACTGTATAGGCAGCTAGGTGGTAAACAATCGTAGAACAGTGTTCAACCACTGAAGGGGCTACCCTGGGTAAATAATACTACTGGTTAAATAAATGGAATAGCTTCACAAACATTTTCAGGGAGAGTGAAACACTCTCCTTGTTTACATTTGAAACGTATATGTACATGTATGTAGCTACTATAGTTTACATTCATATACAGTGGACAGCGACGCAGTGCATCTATTGCATACACTGTTTGCATCACTGCGGACATTCACTCCGGCTCAAAGGAATTGGCATAGGGAAAGGGAAAGGGAAGAAAGGGAAGGAGCCTCAGTTTTAAACCGCAGTACATGTATATTACACTGTATGTCCAGTTCAGTATGAAACATGATGCTTTTTAGGCTAATTAAAGCAGCATGTTTCATGCTGAACTGGACAAAATATACCGCGGTTTAAAACTGTGGCTCCTTCCGTTTCTTCCCTTTCCCTTTCCCTATGCCAATTCCTTTGAGCTGTAGTGTATTAACAGCATGGAGTGGAGAACCGTGATGTGGGCAGATTGCGGTCTCTAGATCTCTAGGCTACATAAACCGCAAGAGGTTTGGGACAGGTTTTGGACAGTTTCCAGAAATGTTATTGGGAGGGAAGTTGTTTCACAATATTTTCTTCCATTTTCTGTGTTAGAATTGTGATTTTTACAACGTTTCATATTTTTTTCCCTACAAAAGGGCTACCCTGTTTGTATTTTTGTTGTGGTTCATGAAACATGCTAAATACAGACTGTGGTTAAGTCCACAAACCAAATATGCAAATAATACACAGAAATTTCTTCCATTTTCTGTGTTACAGTTGCAATTTTTACATTTAATTTTTTGACCTCCAAAAGGGCTACCCTGTTTTATATTTTGTTGTGGTTTATAAAAACATGTTTACAGACTTTGATAAAAAAAAAAAACCCACATGAATAGTTAATGGAGTGATGGTTCTAACTGTATCGGCGTGGAACGTACACATTCATTGTTTTTTCCTGTAATAATCATTTTATGTGAAATAAGCAAGAAAGAGTATTAAAGAAGGAAAAGGAAATATTTTCCAAGCTATTATTTGCACTAATTCATCCAAGGATGATTATGATGCAGTGAAAATGCATGGGGGCTCAGGCTGAACTAGCCCCCGAAATGCAAAAACAAAACAGCTCCCCCCCCCCCCCCCCCCCCCCCCGGGCCCCTCGCCCCCTCCATAGATAGCAAAAGAATCTAGTGAAAAATTAGTTTCTCATTGCCCTGTTCATATTGCACACGCCATATATTTAACGAGTCTAATTTTTCGCAAATAAGGACTTTTCAACAGTTTTGCGAGTGGTTACATTCACGATCGTGGAGTAGTAGTACTCAGTATACATTTCGGGATCAAAGTTAATACATTTTGCTTGTTAAATGTGCTCACACGTATTTTGTGGATAGGTGGCGTATATGAACGGGGTTGCAGAAGGTGTAGCAGGGTTCAGCATGTTTTTCGTATGACGTCAGGCTTGAAAACAAATTGTATGATGTTTTAAGACAGGGTGTTCAATTTGCAAGCTCATGACACTCGGCAGGAATCAACAGTATAGTACGCTAACAATAACATAATGCTGTGTGAAATCTCACAGTCATAGCTTCAGGAATATTTTCAGAAAAAGTGAAAAAATGTTCTTGTTTGCGTTTCAACCGCAGCGAGCATAGGCTACATTCATGATCGTATTGTCCCTCTCAGCGCGCTATGCGGGCATTGCTCCCATTGATGCATGCAGTGTGAAGCATAACGGTGCGGACCATAACGCATAGTGGTCTACGGTCTCTCTAGGTTTTGAACGACCTACCCAAAACTTCATCAAAATCTTCTGATCGCTCTGATTTTGCTTAAAGTCAGTTTCCAGTTCTATTATTGGGAGGGATTATCAGCTTCCATTTTCCATGTTTTTTTTTTACAAAACGTAATCTTTTTGACCTGCAAAAGGGACACCCTCTCTTTAAAGGAATATATTGTACTGGGAAATCCTTCAAAAGGGTGATTGTGAGCAATCTCCTTACCAATGGTCTTAAATTCATGTATTGTCCATTTTAGAAACTTTCTGAAAGTTATTTGCCCTCAAATGATCCACATTTGGAGTAATTAATGATTTCTAGTGAAATCCTCAAAATGTTCGGCCCGAACAGTTTGTGGATTTGTGATTTAATCACTAATTACTCCAAATGTGGATCATTTGAGGGCAAATAACTTTCAGAAAGTTTCTAAAATGGAAAATACATGAATGTAAGACCATTGGTAAGAAGATTGCTCATGATCACGTTTTTGATGTTTTTCTGCCTTCCCAGTACAATATACTCCCTTTAATAGGGCCCCACAAATGTGCTTGGCTTCTTTATTAGTCCACCTCCCTATAAAAAAAAATCCCCACCCCCTACTAGACAACCAAAGAACCCCCATGACAAATCTACTATGAGTGCATAGCATGGATCAGTGTGATTGATAAATAACGTCATGCTTGGATGGGAGCCACAAGAAATATATTTGTTCCTGTATAATGGGGTCACACTCACAAAATTGGCTTCTATATGGGTACCCCAACCCCCCCCCCCCCCCCAAAAAAAAAAAAAAAAAAAAAAAAAAATCTGGCTTTGGAAGGTACCACTCACAAAAAGAAAACAAAATTGTTGCTGTATAGTGCATGCTTAAAGGGATAGTTCACCCTGCAATTAAGTTGATTTCAATAAAAGCGGCAATATGAAAGAAACATATAAACGAAGGTTTGATAGAAAATCCGTCAAAGGATAAGGAAGTTATGATCTTTTGAAATGTGTATTTTGTGATGTCACGCGTGCGGTACTCTCCTTTAAGTTGTGTGCTGTATGATTCCATAAATTACTTCTTTTTATTGTTTTTGAAAATAATTTTTTTCCACAGAGGTTTCATGTATGCGTGTAACAACATGAATCTAATGATGTATCAAATTCACAAGTAAAAAGATGTATATCTTTTAGAGAAAATGCAGATTTTCAAAAATATTGTACAAATGTACACAACATATGGGAGACCACCTCGTATACTGTGAGGTCACAAAATCAAAATTTTTAAAAGATCATAACTTTTTTATCCTCTGATGGATTTTCATCAAACCTTCACTAATATGTTTTTTAATGTGTCTGCTTTTATTGAAACCAACTTAATTTGAGGGATAACTATCCCTTTAATGAGGCCCGCTCACAAGCTTGGCTTCTATAGGCATCCTTCAAAATCCTTGCATGTATGCAGTATAATGTATTGATTATGAATAATGCTCGTCACAACTTTTTGTCTCATTGTAATTCAATTCAATTCATTCATACCAGTTCTGCATATGAAGTGATAAAGGGAATGTGGCCAGGCAAGGTCTACATGTAGTCGTTAGATTAGCGTGAAACTAATTCTCATTAAAAAAAATCAAAAATCAAAGAACAGAGTGACTTAAGTGCTTGATGAATTATGAATTGATGCTTTGTGTACATGTCAAAAGCAATTTTCTCACGTGTTGCACGTCGTTGTCCTAAGCTTCTGACACCCACACAAATGACAAACAAATATGATTTATGTTGGCCATATGGTGTTCTATTCTCCATCTTCCGTGTATTAATCACACGTTTTTCATGCAATTATTTTGTGTCTGTGCACTACGATGTATTGTTGGTTGATCACATGTTCTTGAGGTACATCAATGAAATCTTCTACGACAATGAACAATGGGATATTCCCTCAATGATTGCTTTATTTACACTACAGCTCAAAGGAATTGGCATCGGGAAACGGAAAGGGAAGAAAGGGAAGGAGCTGCAGTTTTAAACCATGGTATATTTTGTCCAGTTCAGCATGATGCTTTTTAAGCTAAAGCATAGTGTTTCATGCTGAACTGGACAAAATATACTGCGGTTTGAAACTGCGGCCCCTTCCCTTTCTTCCCTTTCCCTTTCCCTATGCCAATTCCTTTGAGCTGTTGTGTATGTCTACAGTACTACCATAATTAACATATTCCAGGTAGAAAATAACAATTCTGAATTTTCAGGTCATGTGCCCTAGTCCATAGCATTGCCTACTTCTAGAAATCACCCATTTTTATCCCACCATGTAAACTGATTTCTTTAAAGACACCATCAAGTTTGACTGCCAGCGAAACATGCACAAATTCTCCATAGTAAGCAATTGTAGATGTACAACCATTGACACTTACTAACAACAATTATGTTAAGAATAATCTTTTGGGTAGTAGTTGGGAGTAGTTCCCTAATCTTGCCTTGCAACTTTCACTTTTCACTGGCAATTTCAAAAACATCAAGCCATTTTGGGGACTCACAACAATGGTGTCACTGAACTTAGCCTGTGCACTTATAGCAAAGACTAAACTTAAAGGGAATATACCGTGCTGGGAAGACAAAAATCCTTCAAACAGGTGATCATGAGTAATCTTCTTGCCAATGGTCTTAAATTCATGTATTGTCCATTTTAGAAACTTGCTGAAAGTTATTTGCCCTGAAATGATCCACATTTGGAGTAATTAGTGATTTTATCACAAATCCTCAAATTCTTTGGCCCGAACATTTTGAGAAATTGATATTTTAACACTGATAACTCCAAATGTGGATCATTTGAGGGCAAATAACTTTCATCAAGTTTCTAAAATGGACAATACATGAATTTAAGACCATTGGCAAGAAGATTGCTCAAGATCACCTGTTTGAAGGATTTTTGTCTTCCCAGTACAGTGTATTCCCTTTAATGGGGCGCGAAATAAATCATCCGATGCTGTCACAAACCATTCATTTCTTCACAGAATCACAACAATGGATGATTTCAATTATTTGCTGCAATTATTATGGACACAAACTCAATCCATAATGATTCTGGGAACAAAAACAGATTTTGTTTTATTTTATGTGGCATCCAATGAAGTTAGTCCAGGTTAAGTACAATATTTGCATTTAATGTTTGTTCTGAACAAGGGCCATTGTGTTTGCTGTTATAACTGACAGACGAGCATGAAACCGGCACAGCTGGCAGCTTATCAGCCGAAGTTTGGGCAGGCAAAATAGCCCGATGTTTACTTGCTCTGGGCAGATAAGGACACAATTTCAACCTCTTGGGTGATTTCCCCAGATCGTAAAATAGCGACAAGTACATATAGCCATTTTCTCAACTATGGGATGGTGAAGAAGCAATTTTCCTAGAATAGAAATAAAAAGCCATTTTGTGTGTTTTAGGATTTTGAGGATGCAATCTCAAGTTTGTACTTATTTCCCCAGAATGGAGAATACTGTGAAGCTGTTATTTTCGAGAGGGTTTTGTTTTCGTGAATTTTGCAAATTTAATAACACGCGAATATTGCCACATAATCTGCGCGTGTATTTCGCGAGTCTAATTTTTCGTGAATCAGGACTGCCCGACAATTTTGTGAGTGGTTAAATTCACGATCGTGGAGTACTAGTACTATTATGAGCTTGCGCATGTCGTATTCATAGTTTTGTGTGTTGTTAAATTCACGAATATCAACCGACTCGCGAAAATAAACCCCCCACGAAATATATGGCATATACAATAGAACCAGCACTATCGGTCTCATGATGGGGTACCGGCACCATATACTTCGGGCGGTTGCGAGCTTACTAGCTTGTATAACACGCATGCAGCACACAATCGAACGTCGCAATAACGTGAAAGTACGGTTAGTTTTTTCCCATTTGCATATTATAGCAGGCCTGGGAGCAGTGCGCGCTGGGAGTCATTTGCGAAAACAGCAACCCGCGAAAATGCCTGGAACCCCTTCATTCGTGAAAATATCTGTATGCAAAAATAGGCTTATACAGTATAGCTAGGTATTTTGTCAGCTTTGGGCTGACGAGGATGCAATTTCAACTTTGGGGTAATTTTCCCCAAATCAGAACATAGCTAGCTATTTCATTAGCTTCGGACTGATGAGGATGGAATTTCAACTTTCAATTTCCTGGATCAGAACATAGCCAGTTATTTTGTCATCTTTAGGCTGATGCAGATGCATCTATGTTGCATGACTATATGGTAACCTAAGTGTTTGTTGTTTTATAACATACCGGTACTGTAATTAGGGACAGATTATTACACATGTGGTGGTACAGTGTACTATTAAAATACATGTTTAGTGGATGTGGGTACCTGTAAGCTTTCTAGTCTACCCAGCATTTTGACATGTACTACAGTAGTAAAACTATAATAGAGGTGCCCTTTGGACTGTGTGTAGCTTACTATTACAGACCCTTTTGTTTTTTCCTGGTTGTAAATAGGATCAAGATTCCTGTAATCTTATACTTCTAGGGTCGTAGATGCATCCAATGTTGATATCCATGAGGTAGGGGTTAGGAACTCAAACCCCCTTCCCAGGTTCCCATGGTGATATCATGTAAACATGAGGTCCCGCTCGAATGCCGATCTACCTCGAGCAAGAAAAATGTCTGCTCATGCAGACTAGCATCCTGTCGTGGAATGATGGGGGATTTCCCTCCTGCTGCTCTTGTGATAGGGATCGTGAGAAATCTAGCAACATGCCATGGACACGGAACACTGGCTGTAGTTAAGTGACGGTATTATTTCTCCATGTTCTGAACTAATGCACCGTGACAACAGTACACATTTTAGCAAGAAAAACGTCCGATTCGTGACATATTGTATTGGGGCCTTTTAACTCTCATTACCATAGGCATGACAATGTGCTGTAAGCCAATGTGGTTTTCGAGGCCTGGGGCCATATTTACAAAACATCACCAGACTATGTCGTTAGGTATGGCACTAAAAATGCTACTGTTAGCTATAGCTGAATGCACAATAGCGATCAACTACTGCAGGATTGGTAAGGTTTTATGAAATACGACTCCTGGTAATTTGTAAAGGTTCACGCTTACTCTGCTAGACGTACTGCTGCCTTATTGGATTTATGTGTTCCTGGAATCGTCCTGTATTTTTCTCTGTTGTCCAGACCAACCCTTCTCAGGAGGCATGTTTGTCCCGTATTTCAATGTTTTGAACAAAATACATTAGTATTTGAAGAATTAACCAAACGAAAACGAAGTTGAGACAACGACATAAGATTGATTAAACTTCAGCGATGATTTTCTTGCCACCAAAGTACAAAACAAAAAAATGTTAAGGCCTGCTCATGTACGCGCGCCTGCAGCTAGTTTTGTTGCATTGATACATTTTTATGTTTTGTTATACCAAGCTCTGCATGCATACAGTATGTGTGTGCATTGTAACTCTTGTTTAAAATATGTAAATATGTTTAAAAGGTACCCCATTTTCATCATTTTATGGCATTTTCTCTTCTCCCGCAACCTGTGTTCTGTATTACTGAAAAGTTAAAAATTGTTAACTTTTTTAATTGTAGCCTACTTCTTCAATTTCTACAATCAATAGGCAATCAGATCAAGCTAGCTGTCTACTACTTTGTTTGTTTATGGTATGACCTTGACAGTTCTTGTTTTTAACAATTGTCTGAATACAAAGTTCATGATTTGTCAAATTCGAGTAGGATTGTAGGAAATTAACTCTCACTATGTGAAAACAGGAACAAATATAGGTGTCTCATTTAGCACAAAAAAGGGTCACCAGGCGGAAAAAAAAATTAATTCAAAATTTTGGGGGGCTACTTTTTCAGCACATTTGCCGTTTGGCTACAATTTTACATTGTGTCTATGGGAATTTGGGGGGCTCTTTTAACATTTTCCAGGGCTGTTTTAAGCATTTGGGGGGCAAAATCGCCCAAGCCCCCATCTACTTTTTTTCACTGGTCACCAGTCATGGGTAAAGTGGTTCTTAGATTATGAACAGCTTGGTGAAACACCCCCCTGGGCTTTGTCTAATGAAGGATTGAGATTAATCGCATTTAGACTCTGCACAGTAAAGACAAGGAAACCATTTTGTAGGTCCACGATTTAAAATTGTGTGAAAACCACAGAAAATGGAAGAAAATATAACTCTGTTCCTTAGCAGTAACCACTTGCCTCAACGTATCACTGTGCGGTGCTAAAAGCCATGATGTGTGCTTTAACGTATTGCAGTCTCCGGTCTTTAGGCTACAGGTTTTGGACGACTCGTCCAAAGCCTTCTCAAAATCTTAACAATTTATGAAAATTTTGCTCAAAGTCAGTTTCCTGTTCTGTAAATGGGAGGGAAGTTCGTACACATTCTTTTCTTCCATTCGCTGTGTTTTTTACACAAAGGGCTACCCAGTCTTTATTTTGTGCAGAGTCAAATTAGTCTATTGCTTTAATGTCCTGCTCCAGATTGTGATATTTCTATCTTTGTTAAAAAAAAATCACCATTTTCTTGCCAGTGTGAACAGTTGTATGCCAAAAATCGCTCAATGTCCATTTTTTTGCCTGTAACTCCTGCATTTTAAGTGTAGAAGAACCTGATTACAGTAATTTAAATGCTTGATGAACTTTGACAATTTTTCAAATCATGGAATTTCATCTCATTTTGATTTGTTTCCAGGGAGGCTGGTCTGCGATGTCCTGTCGACAATGAACCACTCACAGAGACCCAGGTAAGAAGCACACAAAAAGTTGGACAACAATTACTGCTTCTCATAAACATGAATTATATAATATCAGAAAATGGCTTTTGATATCGAGTCAAGGGTAACCATTTCTCTCTATTATCTACGTATATGGTTGGCAAGACCTCCAGTCTTTCGTGTCACATATATGACTGCTGTTGATGTTATGTAATACAATGATGAAAAATAAATTTATTAAGTATGATTCCTTTTTATTGGCGGCAAGGAGGCAAACTGAACAAATCGTACACAAATGGTGTCAACAAGGTTCCAATGTAGGCTGCTAAATAAATTGTTATTTGTCATTGGTACAGTTAAATAGCGATATGGATGGATGAATGTTTGAACTCTTGACAAAAATTTCATTTTTATTTAATTTTTATTTATCCAGGGGAGTCCCTTCAGTCACGGAGACTGCTCGCCCTAAAATAATTGGGATAAAAAAACATGCCCACAAAAAAGACATGAAAATTCCCTCTTTAAGGAGAATGTCTGTTCTCTTTGTTGAGTCTATTTGCTGATGAAATAGAATTGTAAACAGTTTCATTACGTCCAAAGTGAGGTTAGTATTTGAGTGCGTTTGAGTTCCTTCTCTCATAGCTAGTCAAGCCTTTGGATAAAACCACAATGCTGAACTCAATAAGTGTTGTATAGAGTTTTGTCAAACAGCAAATGATAAAAAAAAAATGATAAAAAGAAAGTTATGATCTTTTAAAGTTTTAATTTTGTGGCGTCACATGCAATGTCCTCTCCCCTATATGTGTACAATTTTTTGGGGGAAATGTGGATTTTCTCAAAAAGATATGCATATTTTTACCTGTGAATTTGATACATCATTAGAAATACATTTTACACACATACATGTGTGAAAACAAATCATTCATTGTCAATAAAAGTAAAAGAGCAATTTATGGAATTATCCTGCACACAACATATGGGAGAGCAGCTTCCATGTGACATCACAAAATTGACATTTCAAAAAATCACAACTTCCTCTTGACGGATTTTCATCAAGCCTTCACTAATATGTTTCTTTCATGTTTCTGATTTTATAGAAACCAACTAATTTATGGAATTATCCTGCACACAACATATGGAAGAGCAGCTCCCATGTGACATCACAAAATTGACATTTCAAAAGATCATAACTTCCTTTGACGGATTTTCATCAAACCTTCCCTAATATGTTTCTTTCATGTTTCTGCTTTTATTGAAACCAACTATCTCTTTCAAAACTTGATCCCGACATGCAACCAATACTTCAAAACAATACATTTGGCTAGAGAAACCTGACAATTGCAGAGTGAACTATAAGGAGTAATCTAGAGCATCGGTTTCACAATTTCCCCTTCATCTCCTTCTTAACAGCTGGAGCAATGAAATATTTAGATTTATATCCCATGCAACTTGCCTGCCTTAAAGGCTTTTCAACATTTCAGAACAAAACTATTTAATAGAAGGGTCTGCATGGCAGCAGTAGACTAATCATTCTCTGTTTTCTTCTCTGATGTGTCCCTGATAAAAAAGGAGAGAATGATCTTAAAGTGACTAGTCTTATGAGCACTAGTCTCTACTTCTTAGTTTGGATTAGAAAAGTCTGACAGCCTGGGAGAGAGGCTACCCATGCTCAGATTATCTGAAACAGCTGGCGTGAAAGGCTGTAATGCTGGAACACGCACAAATTTGAATACTGCGTGTAATGATTTCTCTTCCTAATCGTACTGCAGGGAAAACCCCTCTTTCTGAACTGTTGATTAAGATGATCAGTCTAAGATGTTCATTTAACGCCTGTGATGGTTTGAAATTAAGTTTCTTGGAATATTGTCTTTCACTGTTCGGATGAAGGCTATGACTTTTCCCAGATGGATTGTGGGAAGGAGGGGAGATCGAAGGATATTTACAATTTGATATACTGCGTGGTGATTGTAGCCTTTAATAAATCAAACATTTCAATTGCCAATTTGAAGATTTCGTGATCAATTTATGGAATCATAGAGCACACAGCATCTGAGAGAGCACAAAAGATCATAATTTTCTTATCCTTTGATGGATTTTCATCAAACCTTCACTGATATGTTTCTTTCACATTTCTGCTTTTATTGAAACCAACTTTACTTTAGGGTGGACTATTCCTTTAAAGATCGCTATATGGTGCAATCTTCAATGCTTTACTGTGGCGTGAAAACGTTAGCAACAGGAAACAAATGGGGAGTGAATGTCTGCTACCTCTATTACAGCCAATAAGCATGCATGCACTTTCAACTGCCTGTTTTCAATGTAAACTAGTTTTACAGGTCATACACAAGAACATTATATACCAGGATGTGACACTGATAGGTACCGGTAGAAAAAGTGCTTAAAGGAATAGTTCACCCTGAAGATATAGTAAGTTGGTTTCAATAAAAGCAGAACCATGAAAGAAACATATCAAAGGATATTTGGCGAAAATCCGTCAAAGGATAAAAGAGTTATGATCTTTTGAAATATCGATTTTGTGACATACATTCCAGCTCAAAGGAATTGGCATAGGGAAAGGGAAAGGGAGGAAAGGGAAGGAGCCGCAGTTTTAAACTGCGGTACATTTTGTCCAGTTCAGCATGAAATGCTGTAGCCTAAAAAGCTCCTCACAATCTAGCAGTCAATATAATTCTGTTCAAAGTCAATTTCAAGTTCTTATATTGTGAAGGCAGTTCTTAAACAGTATTTTCTTCCATATTTGGTGGTTTTTACACCATTTAATATTTTTACCAATGAAAGGGGTACCCAATCTTTAAATATCATTCAGTGCCAGGTTTTGTGCGTGCTGTACGAGGCATGGATCTGAAGTTTTCAAAGAGTCGCGTGAAATCTTGAATATATTCCAGGTTGTGCCCAGTCGATTTCCGCTTTCGAAATGGACCCCTGCCAGTACATAGTTCCTTTAAACTCTGACAGGAACAAAACTCCAAACAGGATGTACTGTAGCCCTGAAAAAAAACTTTGGATGGACATTTGAAACAGACTCTACATGTATATCAATGAACGTATATCACAAGCTTTGTTCGTATACATCATTACCACTACATCAATACCACTCTATGGCCGTGTTTATCAACTTTTCAGAGAAATTTAAACGCGTTTCCAAAGGCCTTTACGAACGGGTTTCCAAACGCGTTTCCAAACGCGTTTAAAAAACGGTGCGTTTGTCAACTCGATCGCCCAAGTCGAAAACCAGCCTTGTCACCGAAAACACGTGGTTTAAACGCGTTTCAAAACAGCTTTGCGTTTATCTCGCTTCTTTAGACGCGTTTCTGGTTTAAACGCATTTAGGATTGTACAAATTTGCGTGTTTCAAAACAGCTTTCCAAATCCCTTAATCAAAACACCTGTGCATTTATCAACTCGTTTAAACGCGTTTAAAAGAAATTAAACGCGTTTGGAAACCTTAATTCTACCAAAAAAAAGAGTTAATAAACATGCCCTATTTTTACTTGTGTGGATCTGTCTAAAACAGACGAGAATGAAAGAAAAAATATCATATTGACAAGCATAAATCATGGTGCACTATTTTGTATTGCAGTCTACGGTCGCTAGGCTACAGGATTTGGATGACTCTTGACCATCCAAGACCTATTCAATATATTATAATCTACTCAGAGTTAGTTCCCAGTTCTATCATTGGGAGGGAAATTCTCACAAAATTTTCTTCCATTTTCTGTTTGTTTTTTCTTCTAAATTTTGTTTCTTTTAACCTGCAAAAGGGGTACCCTGTATTTAATGAATTCTCAGAATATCAGGTATGAAGAAAGAGTATTTGTATATGCAGTGTGGGGATCCACTTCTGGAAAATCAGGTATCGGTGAAAGACATTGTTGCATGTTATGGTCGTGTAAGGGGAAAGAAGGGGAATGCCGTGTAGCGTTAAACTACAGCTGGGGTTTCCCCTAATTTCTATACACACTTGTACAATAGATCCCCTCTCGAGACTTGACTATCATGTAATCTGCTTCTCGATCGTAACTCCCTTGGCAACAGCAACAATGCTCCAATCTGATTGGTTGTGTCCGTGGTTTTGTAACATTATTAAGTTACAATCATTTGGAATGTGCCTATATGCACATGTTCAAGTCTTTATATTCTTCCTTTGCCAATTGGCATGTCCCCTAATCCCTGCTTTATTTGCAGAATAATTATTTCTCTGAATCTGCTCTGTGGTCAACTCTCTATTGAAGTCAACACGATATGTGTTAGTCTTGGTTGATTTTCTGATGTATATCAGAACTGGACTGTTAATCTACAATATTGCAAATGTTGTAATGGATTATAAACTTCTTAAACTAATGGCAGGGGGGCACATATTATCCGGGCAGTGTGTTAAACTTCATGAATAGATATTGGTGATCATTGTAATTATTATGTGGAGATGCTACTTTGTCATTGAAGTAATCGCGGTCTCTCTCTTTTTCTCTCCTCTCTCTCTCTCTCTCTCTCTCTCTCTCTCTCTCTCTTTCTTCCTCTTTCTTTCTCTTCCTCTCTGCCTCTCTTCCTCTCTGTCTCCCTTTCTCTCTCCCCATTCTTCATCTTTCTCTCCCCCTTCATCTCTCTCTCTCTCTCTCTCTCTCTCTCTCTCTCTCTCCACCTCCTCAATCTCTCTCTCTCTCCACCCCCTCCCTCTCTCCGCCTTCTCCATCTCTCTCTCTCTCTCTCCCTCTCTCCCCCTTCTCCATCTCTCTCCCTCCTCCCTTCCATCTCTCTCTCTCTCTCTCTCTCTCTCCCTCTCCCTCTCTCCCCCTTCTCCATCTCTCTTCCTCCTCCCTTCCATCTCTCTCTCTCTCTCTCTCTCTCTCTCTCTCTGCAGATGTTTACAGATATCTGTGTAAAGCGGGAGATCCTTGATCTTCAAGTGCAGTGTCCATTCAAAGACTGCCCTGAACGTCTCGAACTTAGGACCGTTGAGGTAAGCCGATCAAATATCTACACTCCAGCTCAAAGGAATTGGCATAGGAAAAGGGAAAGGGAAGAAAGGGAAGGACCCACAGTTTTAAACCGCAGTATATTTTGTCCAGTTCAGCATGATACATGATGCAAGCATGAAACACATGCTTGCATCGTATTTCATTCTGAACTGGACAAAATATACTGCAGTTTAAAACTGCAGCTCCTTCCTTTCTTCCCTTTCCCTTTCCCTTTCCCTATGCCAATTCCTTTGAGCTGGAGTGTAGGTTCTAAGCTGCGTTCTTCTTCTTTCTGCTGCATGAAACACTGTCAAACTGAGAGAAAATTCATTGGCTACACGTAATAAACTCTCTCATTACCATTGGCAAGAAACTGTGTAGTAAACCAATGGAGTTTTTATGGCCTGGTAATGTAAGGGTTAATATTTTGATCTGAAGCATTTGCTTCCCAGTATAGGTTCAACCAATCATGGAACTTCTAACTGATATGTCATATTGCACATACCAGTCAGCATAAGACTATGAACATTTCCTGTGACATGAAGGGTAATTCTAGCTAAAATGCAATTCAACATTTATTTTCTTCTCATTCTTTTGTATTTCAAAACATGCACATTTGCAATAATCTTGTTTATAAATGTGAAAAACATTTCTAAAGGTTAAAAACATTTATAAAAGTTAAAAACATTCTGCTTAATACACTCTCTTCTCTCTTTCTTTCCCTTTCTCCTTTCTCTTCCGTCTCTTTCTCTCTCTCTCTCTCTCTCTCTCTCTCTCTCTCTATCTCTCCTCCCCCTCTCACACACACTCTCTTGTTCCCCCCTCTCTCGCTCTCTCTTTTTTTGTCTCTCTTGCTCTCTCTCTCTCTCTCTCTCTCGCTCTCTCTCTCGCTCTCTCTCTCTCACTCTTTGTCTCTCTCTCTCTCTCTCTCTCTCACACACACACACACACACACACACTCTCTCTCTCTCTCTGTCTCTCTCTCTCACACTCACACACACACACACGCACACACTCCCCCTCTCTCTCCCTCTCTCCCTCTCTCACTCCCTCTCTCACTCCCTCTCTCCTTCTCTCACTCCCTCTCTTTCTCTCCCTCTCCCTCTCTATCCCCTTGTTTTCCTCACCAGGCACACAAGGAAGGCTGCATCTACCGTACTGAGCCATGCCCGAATCACTGTGGGGCTGCAATGAGGAGAAAGTCCTTGGACAACCACTTAGAGTCGCAGTGCCCAAAGAGACTGGTGGAGTGTCGCTTCTGCGCACAACACCTATCTTTCGATGAATCTGAGGTAGGACTTATATACCTTTTCTATCAAGTGTAAAGTTGCTCAAACAGGTGCGTCTTCATTAGCCCGATCAGACGAAATAGAAAGCTATTTTGCTGATCCGGGAAACTAGCCTGAAGTTGCAATCGCGTCTTCATTAGCTTAAAACTCGGGATGCATAAATTGCACATGCGCAGTATGTGACGGGAATAGGCCACTACCGCATGGCTTCGGTTGTTAGCTTGCTTTCACGGACGTATAAAAACCTAACATAAACAATGCCTCATACGCACTGATGCATGCCGAGATTGGGAAATTTTCAGGCTAATGAAGACACCACGAGCTAGCTCAAGCTAGCTCCATCTAGCCCAAGATTTCTTGGGATATTTTCCCGACCAAATAGCGAGCTATTTCGCGTGATCTGGCTAATGAAGATGCAAATAGCTAGCTATTTCGTGATCTGGCTAGCTAACCTGATCAGAACAAGCTTGCTATTTTGCCCACATCAGGCTAATGAAGACACCCCTGACTTGAGGAATTCCCAACAGCTAATATCTTATTAGACTGGTGGAGTGTAGCTTCTGTTCACAACACCTGTCTTTTGATGAAATTTAGGTAGGGAACATTACACCCTCTCTAGAGGGTTAGCCCTAGGGTTCCCCATAGACTTGGGGAATTCCCAACAACTACTTTCTTATTAAAAATGTCCTGTTTAAAGGGATAGTCCACCTTGAAATAACTTGGTTCTGTTTAAATCACAAACATTGAAGAAACATTTCAGTGAAGGATTTTATGAAAATCTGTCAAAGGATAAGAAAGTTACGATTGTTTGGAGTTTCGATTTTGTGATGTCACATGCGAGATGTTTTCCCATATGTTATGTACTATTTTTTGTTTAAATGTTGATTTTCTCAAGCGGATATGTATAATTTTACCTGTGCATTTGATCCACGATTAGAAACATGTTTTTACACATATGTATACCTCTATGAAAAAAGTTCCTCCATGGAATGCTCTACCGCATGTACACAATTTTTTGAATCATCTAAATCCTCCCTTTTTCCTTAAATTGTTATAGTTTGTAAGATGTTTGTAATGGTTTTCAGCTACTTGTATTAAAACCAACTAAACTTTAGGGTGGACTGTCAATTCTCTCTATCAAATATAGCCCATATCAAGCAATTTCACCTCACGATACCGATATCTGATCGATTGCTCTTGGGACGTATACTTCTGGTAAAAGTTTGCTACGTATTCAATTCACGCAATAACGCACAGAATCTGTAATTGCGATCCGCGTAAACCTCGTAATGTTAAAATGGAAGGGTTGTTACATGGACGAAGGACTTGAAAAAATACCACCAATCACTCACGGCGATGTTTTTGCCTACCTCAACATTGATTGCGGATGTACTAATGAAAAAATGAAAAGACACAAGCAAGACGATGGCAATAGAATGTTCGTGTACCGGAAGTTTATAGCCCAAGAATTAAAGGTAAAAAAATTAGAGCGCCACACGCGTTCAGATTCAGAGAGCTATATGCGATAGGGAGAATTGAAGGTGACCCTTCATCTCTCTCTCGCTCTGTCTCTCTTTCCGATTGTCAATCTTTCATCGACCGGTGTTACTAGAGATCCTAAGTGTAATGCTCGGTCCTATGAAATGATTTTCATCACTCTTTTATCTCAGGTCCATATCCAATTGGTGTCCCAGACAAGTGTCATGGGAGTTCTGTCGTTAACAAGTCTTAAAACAATCATAATGTCTAGGTCTAAAGCTGCTTGGTCTTATCAAGATGGTCTTTATCTCTCTTTGTCTTAGGCCCATGTTCAACGGTGTCCCAAGAGACAAGTTTCTTGTGAGTTCTGCCATCAGGTGGTCTTACTCGAGAATCAAGAGCGCCATCTTCAGCATGAGTGCAGAGAGGTGCCCGTACCGTGTCAGTATGCAGCGTTCGGCTGTGACGCAAAGGTATGCTGTAGCTGGAATCTACATTTTAAATATTTTGAATTATTCATTTTTAGGTTGTTGATTTTGGCACCACTGCAGAATACGGTACCCGCTGCTGTGTACCTAGGACATGACTAGTAGATACTCCTAACATTTGGGTACGCTGCGGTGTGTGTGTGTGCAATATATCACTGTTACGATCGATATGAGGATCTTAATGTTATACCGCTGACAGAATGAATGATAAAATAATACCCTGGCGATGAAGACATTTCAAGATAACAAATTTATTTTTTGTGTTTTGGGGGATATGTTTTTGATGTAAGAGAACTATTACCAGCAGCGATTTTCTTCACTATTAATGTGGTTGTCTTCAACATTTCTTCTGATTTTTGGTTTCAGCTTCCCAAAGACCAGATGTCAGCCCACAACGCGGAGTCCATGGCCGCTCATCTTGCTCTCATGGGATCTCACATCCAGAGACTAAACCTCCAACCACCTAGCCCTGATAGGCGGCGGACTTACGCTGAACAAGCATGGCGAACGAACGGCCCCCCACCATTATCATTATCGTACAACGGCAAGAGCGAATTCCCGATGTCTCCTGCTAGTAAGATCGCGGACGTTCACGAACACGGCGCGCGGAAGCTCAACCCAGAGATGTTAGAGAGAACTCAGGCTGGTGCATTATGGGGATGCCCGCCTCCGGGAGGGTTGGTCTCGCCGAACACCGCCACGAGTTTCGGCCCGGCGACCTTTGACCCCTGGGAGCAGATGCGTGCGCTGAAGGACAAGGTAAAGAACCTGGAGGAGAAGGAGGTGTTTATGCGGCAAAAAATTATCGAGCTCGAGAGCAAGATCATGAGCAAGGACACGGAAGAGGCAAGACTGCGGGAGCAGGTGGACTACCTTCAGAAGGAAGCCAAAGACCTACGGGAACACGTCGCGGGAGGCGTGTTCGTTTGGAAGCTCCACCGGTACGTCGAGCTCCGCCAGGCCGCCGAACGGGGCGATCCGACCGTCCGGCACAGCGAGGGGTTCTACACCGGTCCATGCGGCTACCGGCTCTGCCTCCGCGTCAACATCAACAAGTCCGAAACCCGCGGCATTGCCTACATCTCGCTCTTCGTCCACTTCATGCAGGGCAAATACGACAACTTCCTGGACTGGCCCTTCACCGGGTCCATCACCCTCTCCATCATTGACCAGAATGATGACCCCGAGACGAAGCGGAAGAACATCAGCGAGGTGCTCCTGGCGAAGACCTCCATCGACGCCTTCAAGAGGCCTAGGACCATCAGGAATCACAAGGGCTTTGGATTCATGGACTTTGCTTCCGTCAACTCGCTCGAGCAGAATGGTATATTTGTGAAGGAAGATACAGTACTCATTAAAGTTGAGGTGCATCCGCAAACATGATATGGGTATCGTTTGTGCTTAGTCCTTATGCTTTCACCCTGTGTAGGCCAGACAAACTGTGCTGAGTGGGATTTTATGTGTATTGTTGGTAATCTCATTCACGAGTGACACATTCAAAGTTAATAGGGTCTCCTGTCATTTCATTTTGGGCCTTGCATATGCTACATACATAAAGAACATAAAGAACTGTGTTAGAGTCTTGTATAATTTTCTTTCTTACCTGTTCCTGACCATAGCACTCAATTTCCACATTTTTTTTTTTAAACTCTCACGTTGGACTCAGTAATACAAACAACAGGATATCTTCAATCATTATGTTTCTGCAGTTTATCTAAAAGAGTGTTGTTTGCTCACAGATGCTGTGAACAACGTCAGCTCTTGGCCAATTTGCATATAGGTTTTCAATTATTGTAACTTGCCATGGGAACAGCCATTCATCTCTCATTATTGCACCTGTTGCCATGGTAAGTTACAATAATTGAAAACCTATATGCAACATGCCAAACAAAAATACAGTCCAAAGGATTTGCTCTTGTGCTAAAAAAGTGACAGCCATGTACAGTAAGTTAATTTATCTAAACTTGTAAACCTTTGACCCTAATGCAGATAATTACCTCCAAGTTTTTGGCTGAATCCTTGAGCATTATTTAGGGATAGGAGAGGCTTCAAGAATTCAGCCAAAATTTGGAGGTAATTATTTTGACTTAAATTATGCATTTGAATTAAAAGATCAAACTTTGAGGTTGTTACACCAATGTAATTTGACTTTTAATCTGCTCACAATATCAGTACTATGACCATCTGGGCCCTGTTGCATAAACTCTGCCATCAATGGTAACTTCTATGAAACCTTGAGTTTCATTGGCTGTTGAGTGGTGTTACCATGGTCGTTACCATTGATGACAGAATTACTATTAATGGTAAGTTTTATGCAACGGGGCCCAGATCTGCTGCATTGAGTCCTTAAGTCCTACTCTATAGAAATTTCATGCTGTATATGCTCCTTGATGCAAGGATCTTGCGTGGTGACAAGTACTGTAAGAGCTGATATTTTCGCAAGTTTTATTTTTGCGAATTTCACAAAACGCCGTGGGATCGCAAATTTAACAATAATCCTGATCGCTAAGTGCGTGCACCTCACGCTGCTATGCGTGCACCTCACGCTGCTACGCGCGTACATGAAGCACTGTAGATATCACAATGGGGTACGGAGTACTGTAAATACTACGGGCGGTGCATGCGGTCACACGCTCACTAGCATAGCTTCGCAGTGCACAATCGAGCGTCGCGGTGACATGTGCAAGTACAGTTTTTGTTCACCCATTTGTATGTCTATGTATGAAAGCAAGCCCAGGGCCCTGTTGCATAAAATTTACCATTGATGGTGACTTTGCTATTAATGGCAACTTCCACGGTAACCTTTGATGTGATTGGCCGTCCAGTGATGTTACCATGGTAGTTACCATTGATGGCAGAGTTACCATTAATGGTAAGTTTTATGCAACAGGGTCCTGGAGCAGTGCATTCATATCATAGTGCAAACGTTGGGCGTCATTCGCAGAAACAACAACCTGCGAAAAAGTCTGCAACCCTTTCATTTGCGAAAATATCTGTATGCAAAAATATAAGCTCATGCAGTTTATGATGAGTGGTATAGGATTTGCATGTAAGATTGGTTCAAGATTCTGTCTGTTATGCGCAAAGAGGTTCAAACAGACATGTGAATTGGATTGAATTGAATTGATTGTATTGCCATCATTATCATGATAAATTATGTTTTGGCCAAAATCTGACATTGATATTTTGATTTGATAATCAGAATTGCTAGTTGGTGTTTAAAACACAAATACATGTACGGTATGTACAACTGTATTGGGATACATTGGCCCTAAACTCACAAAGTGGTTTGATATTGGTTTTGATATTTGCTTTAGACCATGGTTTAATGGATTTTGTGGCATATAAGCAGATACGTACGCTTGATTTAGCATATACACTTAAAAAAAGTTCCAATAATGCACGTGCATGTTCTGCATATATTGCTAAATGCACTCTAGTTACTATGATGCAAACCGTGTTTACCCCACGGTTTACTCAAATTAATTTCAAGTAACTGTGGTCAAAAAACCATAGTAACTAGCTTGAATTTAGTACCCTAAGCAGAATGTGCCACTCGTGATTGGTCTTTTCTGAAGTGTACGCTCTAAATCATGCATACTCATTTGCATATACGCCACAATGTGTGCTTAAACGATCGTCTACATGTAAAAATCCTTTGTGAAAATAACTCAAATAATGAGATCCAGACTTAAAATGATGGCAGAACTCTTCTGTCACAATAAAAGATCATTTTTGTTTCAATGTTTTTGATCAATTTTATTCACGTCGTTCAAACAATATGTGTTACTACTGGTAATACCAAAGCTTGTCCTGATTGGCTGCTGTACACAGATAAAAACACTTCTCTCCAATTCTCCCTATCGCATATAGCTCTCCGAATCTAAATGCTTGTGGCGCCTTAATTTTTTTACCTTTAATTCTTGGGATACGAACTTCCAGTTCATGAACATTCTATAGTATATGCCCCAAGAGCAATCGATCAGATACCGGTATCGCAAGGTGATATCGCTTGATATCGGCTATATGAGATCGGGAGAATTACGAGGTGTGCACTGGGCGTGGTCAAACCTCCGCTAATTTGCATGAGGAGAGTCCTAGGAGGACAATCTGGAATACTTTGGCTCTCCAAGGCACCGCCTAATTTGGGGAGTGAGGAGAAACCTTCAGTGGAATTTCTGGATCTCTCCCCTTCCCCCCCCCCCCCCCTTCCTGATCTATATGGATTTGATATTGTGTGAAAATATGTCCTGGTTACAAACAGGGATAAATTGTGTTTGATGGACTATAGCTTTGACTACATATGTAACCTATGGTTTCTGTCTTTATGCTGTAGACAAAATGTTTGCAAAACTCTGATCAGTATGGTCAGCGATACAGTTGACTGCATTGTCAGTTTGATTATTTCAGTACCAGTAGGATCGTTTATTTACTATGTCTGTAACAATTCCACCTTCACTAATCAGAGTAGTCACCAGGAAATCATTTTCTCCTGGCTCAAAAGGGCAGAATGTCACTCTTTGTCAGATATCTGCGCTGGACATGCAGAGCACAACTATGGATAAAGCGTGGCTCAAAGAAAGCAAAAAGCGTGAGAACAATTATACACTGATACTGATTAATCAGCACGTGGCTCACAATCAATTTCTGGACCAGACACGTTTTCTACACTGGGGACCACCTAATTATCACTTACAACTCTTTTCTCTTTTCAATTGCAACTCTTTACAGGACGGGGTCATGCTCTGCTCTCGCATTAATGCCCATGCAAATGACAAACACCCGACACTTGCAAACAAGACACTTTTCTACATTAGTTTCATTTTGTCAACAGAGGGCGGTATTGCTGACTAAGCTTTGCTGTTTTGGTGTTGCATTATTTTGTAATGTTCTTGACTTCCAATCGATTTAGGAGGAAGCAGTACATAAATGTCTTCCCAAGACTTTGGAAGTTATTCACACCCAGAACTCCCCGCTTTTGTCAAGGAGTTCATCTTTATCAATAGTCTTTTTTAACCATTAACTGTTTATTTAATAATTTACCCTTACTGTGCCAGACGAAAAAATGCTTTATGGGGTAATTGAATGTGTGAAATATTGGTGTAAAAATAACCACCTCGCGCATTAAGATGTAAGTTACAAAATCCTTTATTAATTGTGGATGAATGAATTGTGTTTGTTCTTTTGTAATGTTTTCGATGTATTGATATTCTGTGCACTTTGTTAAAAAAAATTGTGCTGACACCATCATAATCTGTTTAACATGGATGATAGCAAATCAAGCACCCCTTATTTTACAAAATAGCGTACCATAGGTGTAATGATTCAAGGATTATGGGGAATAATGTTTCTAATAAAAGTGTCTCCATCAGTTGAGCCATACGTTGAGCCAATAGAGCCATATATACCCTATACACACCAGCTCAAAGGAATTGGCATTGGCATTTGAAACACGATGCTTTAGACTAAAAAGCATTGTGTTTCATGCTGAACTAAGACAAAATATACCACGGTTTAAAACTGCGGGTCCTTCCCTTTCTTCCCTTTTCCTTTCCCTATGCCAATTCCTTTGAGCTGTAGTGTAGGTGCGCACTGCAAAATGTATATAAGAAAGATTCAGAGATGTTTGGAATTCAGACTACTAGTATGATGAACTTGCATTTGCTTGGTCCTGGCTATCTCGTTTCTAAATGTTTATTTTGATACTAATATGATATTATTATGCATATGAAGATTAATCGTCCTAATTATGTTGTCACTTTTGTGGATGGGTGTATCTCAACCGAGTGCGCAGTAATTATTATGTTTGTCAACTTGGATTGTTACAAGTAAATGAGATATATTATGATATTTTCATTAAAATACCATGGTAATATATGAAGTCATGTTTTTTGCAAATTGCATCCAGATATGGAAAGGAAGGGGAAGAGGAGGCAAAGGGAGAGGCAATGAATGGTGGAGATAGAGAGAAAGAAGAAGAGAGAGAGAGAGTTAAGGAGAGAGAGAGTGAGAGAGAGAGAGAGAGAGAGTGAGAGAGAGAGAGAGAGAGAGAGAGAGAGAGAGAGAGGGGGGGGGGGAGAGGATAGGGAAAGGGGAAGAGATGGAGATAGAGGGAACATAGGGAGCAAGAGTGAATCGAGAAAGAGTGAGAGGGAAGGGGTACAGGGAGAGGGAGAGGGAAAGATAGAGATGGAGATAGAGAAAAAAGAGGGGAGAGACAGTGATTCTAGAGAGAGGGGGGCGTAGGTGTATAAGGGGAGGGGAAGATAGAGATGGAGATAGAGAAAAGGGGGAGAGAGAGGGAGGGAGGGGGTATACGAGAAAGGGATTATAGTGATGGAGATAGAGAAAAAATAGGGAGAGTGCTTCAAGAGAGAGAGAGAGAGAGGGGAGGTAGGGGTTTAGGGAGAGGAGAAGATAGAGGTGGAGAGAAAAGGGGGAGAGAGGGGAAGGGAGGGGGTAGGGGTATACGGGAGAGGGGGAGATAGTGAAAAGATAGAGAAAAAAAGAGGGGGAGAGAGAGTGATTCAAGAGTGAGTGAGAGAGAGAGAGAGAGAGAGAGAGAGAGAGGGGGGGGGAGGTATAGGGGAGTGACGAGAGAGAGTGTGTGTGTTTGAGAGAGGGGAAGGGAGGAGAAAGAGACAGCGAGGTAGGGGTATAACGAGGGGGGAAGATAGATATGGAGACAGAGAGAAAGGAGGGAGAAAGAGTGAATCAAGAGAGAGAGAGAGAGAGAGAGAGAGAGAGAGAGAGCGAGGGGGGTGTTACGAGAGAGAGTGTGTGTGTGTGAGAGAGAGGGGTGGAGGAGAAAGAGACAGAAGGTAGGGGTACATCGAGAGGGGGAAGATAGAGACGGAGACAGATAGAAAGGAGGGAGAAAGAGTGAATCAAGAGAGAGAGAGAGGGGGTAGTGGTATAGAGAGAGGGAGAGGGGAAGATAGACATGGAAAGAGGGAAAGAGGGAGACGGGTAGGAGATTCAAAGTGGTGCAAGAGAGGAAGAGACGTCATAGTATAGGACAATTTGAAGAGAGATACGGAGTGGGGAAGAGAGTTAGGGGAAGACAACGTGACTTTAGTGATGAAGAGACAGGGTGTAGGTTGAATTGAACAGAGATACGGAGAGAGATTGAGAAAGAGATATAGGGAGACAGATAGAAGGAAAGAGAATGTGCGAACTATAGAGAGCTCAAAGGGAGCACACGGAGTAAATAAACAGAGTTGCAAGAAAGAAAGAGAGAGAGAGAGAGAGAGAGAGAGGGAGAGAGAGAGAGAGAGGGGGGGGGGGGAGGGGGTGGGGGTGGGGCTGGGGAGAGATTTTTTTAAGAAGACATTTGTTTTCCCCTCATCAGCATTTCGGAATACCAAAGAATAATAATTTTCCTAATTCCCTGAGATAAGACAAGTCATGCCTGCATGATTCTAGCTATTTACTCATAACTTCGTTTGCAGAATCCCCGACCCATCCATTCTTTTTAGACACCTTGTAACTTTTTTTTTTTATCTCGTTTCCTCTTCCTTTTGCCGTTTTTTTCTCTCGCAAACGGATGGAGGTGGCACTACGACCATGAATCTGCAACCTTCAAACTTCTCATGATTTCAACATAATAAATACATTATCTGAAATAAGATTTGTATTATCATCAGCATTATCCATGGCCGATACACTCCAGCAGGCGATCGCAAATATCGAAGCGCGTGAGGGAACTATCGATATATCATTGTGCATGACGTCATCAGCTTGACAAAATGGCTTCAACCGGAGAGCTTACGCTAGATCGAGGTAAATCGTCTTGTTTTGTGTGGAATGATTGATGTCTTGGATTAATTTTGAGAGAGCTGTGAGCGTTGTTTTGGGGGATCATGGAAAACTGTTATTCATTGACATTAGTTATTATTTTTTTACATAACAAGTGTACTTGCGAACAGTTCTCGTTAGTACTTTTTCACGCCCATTCATTTATTTTGCATTGATTTTGTGAGCACTGGCACTGCACTGCCCTTGCGAACTTGTCAGGCGCCCAGTAAACAACACAAAATTACACAGCCACTGCACTGTCTGCAGTCTGCACTCACTGGCAATCGACTGTAGCAAAAGTTGAGTGTCCATGGACGCATTTATTAGACTTTTTTCTGGCCTGAATTATTGTTCCACAATTGAACCACTATTCTGATCAGTAGTACTTGAATTAGCCAGAAAAGAAATGCTGTAATTGTAAATGCAAATCGTTAATTGAAATAGTGTTTTGACTTTTGAAACGAACAAAGACAAGAAGACGAAAAAAATTGTGCATTTTAAAACAGCGTTTCTGAAACCCTTTATCATTTAATGTATTTGGTGATCTTGAACACTGTTTATGACGTCACAATTATGCTGCACTGAAAGTGCACAACCTGTAGGCCTATGGCTTTTTGTCAAGGAACAAACGTAAGTGCACAGAATGAGCGTATACATCCTAAAATTTACTCTATCTTCAGAAATGTATTTTGGTATCAAATGAAAGAGTATTAATCTCTTTCACGTGATTGGGATGCTGTTGGGATTAAAATATATTTCATGTGGAATTTTCTTTGAAGAAAAAAAGTAATATTCATGCCAAATGTATTCTATTATATTTTCAAACATAGTTTCATAGAAATATCTAATTGTCAAATCTATGATTTATATTACATTTACTATCATGATACGTCACCAGTGACCACTCAACAAAAAAAGTGTAATCTGAAATGTTTGCTTTGAGAAGGAACTAGAACAAATATGAAATGTTTTTGTCAAGTTTTTATTTTTCATTTGTCTGAAATAAGATTTTTGGGGAAAAAGTGACACCCAAATATTTTCCTGCTCCTGATAAAAAGCAATGTCATGAAGGGGCATGACATACTAATTTGTTTGATATCAAATTCATCATGATAGCACAAATATAAATCAGATGATGCAGTAATTTTTTTTATTTTTTTTTATTTTGGCAAGTGTCAAGTCTTTTTTTAATTTCCTGGGTGTATGTAAACTTCTCGCCTCAACTGCATGTATGATTAACTTTGCCTTTGGTCAGTAATGCAACTTGACTTGCAATTGATATCAATCGTAATTATAGTGGATTGGATTTCAGATTAATTCAGATCAGTTGCAATTCTTTTTTTCACAGGGCCCTGATCCTACATTTATTCTTTCCTTTAAATGTTAACATACAATAACTTTGTTAAATTTCTTCTCTTTTCAGATGTCAACAGGGCAATTCAGTTGCTGCAGAATCTACAGCAGCGTAAGTTGAAATTAAGTTGGTTTCAATTAAAGCAGACACATTAAAGAAACATATTAGTCAAGGTTTAGTGAAGATGCATCAAAGGAAAAGAAAGTTATGATCTGTTAATTTTTTTATATTGTGACGTCACATGCGAGGTGCTCTCCCATACATGTACATGTATGTTACACCTGTATGTACAATTTATTTTGAAAATGTGTATTTTCTCAAAAAGATATGCATCCTTTCACCTGTGCATTTGACACATCAATAGAAATATGTCTTTTAAATACATACCTGTATGGAAACACATCATCCCGTAGTCCAAAAAAAAACAACAGAAAAAGAGCTATTTATGGAGTTATAATACATACAACATACAGTACGGGAGAACACCTCGCACGTGACGGCACAGAATTGAAATTTGAAAATGTTATAACTGTTTTATCCTTTGATGGAATTTCATCAAACCTTCACTAATACATGTATGTTTCTTTCATGTTTCTACTTTCATTGAAACCAATTTATTTCAGGGTGAACTATCCCTTTAATCTAGCTACGTGTGAATAGTCATTCTAGGATCCTGCCACAGTATAAATTACACACTCATGTGCATTTAATCAATTGTATTTCCCAATATCATGTGATTTGATATACTTCTAGGTAAATTATTGAAATAAGGTGAAATGGTATGAACAGTCTGTCTGTTGATTAGTATGTTTTAGGTCTGTTATAAGTGATTTTTTTTTTCCTTTTTTAAATAACTGAAGAAATTAATGGGAGCTGCTCTTTTTCAGACTTTGTTGTTTAATGCGAATTGATTAAAAAAAACTTTAGAACCTTTAATAACTTGTGTACTAAAAATCTTGATCAGTATTTCATGTCTTGATCATTATCTTTGTAACAAGAATGAAATTGCTCATGAAATGTGCTTATTATTTCAATCATGGTTAAAACTAATGTTAAATCACTATTTTTCATGTCTCGATGTATACACTGGACGATGTATTTCAAGAATGAAATTTCCCATGCAAGTTAATGAGGTATGCTTTGTCAGTCATCTATATATAAAACGTGTTATTTTCATCATGTAATTTAATATGTTTTGTCTTGCAGAACCTGGCCTGCCAACCCAGAAGTTGATTGCCCTCCAGGCAATCCTGGAAAGCGATTTCTTCAGCGCTGTGAGGGAGGTATATGAACATGTCCATGAGACTGTAGACATTCAGGGAGACCCAGAGGTTCGGGCTAATGCCACAGCCAAGGTAAGCTGTTCACACCATCTAAGTAATCTAGGTAAACTAAACTAACAAAACTAGTCTGAACATGTCCAAGAGACTAGACATTCAGGGAGACCCAGAGGTTCGGGCTAATGCCACAGCCAAGGTAAGCTGTTCACACCATCTAAGTAATCTAAAACTAAACTAACAAAACTAGTCTGAACATGTCCAAGACGCTGTAGTCTTTATATACATGTAGGTGACCTTTCTATAAAGGTGGTCACTAAAGCTGGTCTCGGGTGTCAAATTGAGCAGCATTAGATCTTGCACTGTTTTTTACCGATTTTATTTGTTTTGACATGCGAAAGGGCTACTTTAATCTGGTACAGAAGGAGCTAGATATTCCTGTGTGAAACGGACCCTGTGGTCCACATGGCATTCGTCTGTGTAAACAGCTGGTCATCTCCATCTGTGCGGTGGAAATGAACCGTTATTAGCGGCATCCCATCCCTGTCCAGCACTCCGCCCTAAAATCCCCCCCACAAATCTAATTATCCTCGCTCTTCTGCCATGCTAGAGTGTCCACTGTAAGAGATATGCCTCGCATTCCGTTCTTGATAGATAGAAACAATAATGATACAGCTTCAGAGCTGCCAAGTCTCCCTGATTTTGCAGAAGACTCCCTGAAATTAGACCAAAAATACTGCATTGGATTTCATCACATCACCCAATCTCCCTGAGTATTGATAGGTTATTGTCATTAAGTTGTATGCATTTGATAGACATCTCCCTTATTACTGATGAAATTGCCCCAAAATTTCCTGATTCCGGTTCTTCCGGACTTCCGGTTCCGGTTGCAGCATGGAATGACCACCTTTCACGTGCTCCCGTGAAAAGATCAGAAAAAGTCGCAAAATGATGGTTTATTCGTTTTAAAATGAGCCAGGAGAATAGAAGTCAAGGAAAAAAGGGTCAGCGGAAGCAGTACAGTCTAAGATCTAAATCTGGAAGAAAGGATAAGGACAAGAATATGTCAGAAAGTGACAGCGATGCAGCACGTGGAGACGAGCGGCGTGGGGCGAGGAGTAAGAGCACGAGGCGAGGAGCATCACCGCCGGAGGCGCGGCGTGAGGAAGAGCTACAAGGGGACCTACGCGACATGATTCGCGAGCTTTCTGTGCAGCTCAACTCAAAGCTTGACTCGGTCAAGAGGGACATAGCAGATATCAAACATTCTGTGAGTACCATTGAAGTTGCTGTGCAAGACAATGCTAACAGAATTATGGTGTTGGAAAATGAAAAAGTCCCACAACTTCAGAGAGAGATTGAAAGAGTAGAGCGAGAATGTGACAACAAGCTATTTGCAGCAGAGTTGCACGAAAGAAAGCAGAATCTATTGTTGTATGGTGTGCAAACCAGGCCTAACGAGAATGTGGAAGACGTCGCAAAGCAGAAGATTGCTCTCTTTATGAACAAGCCTACAAGTGATGATGAAATAGAGAAAATGCAATTTGTCAACGTTCATAGATTACCTCGTCGACGTAACCCATCAGATCTTGAAGGAGAAAAGGCACCTGATGCTATCATCATGAGGTTCGTCAGATTTGCTGACAGGGAGAAGGTTTTGCGTGCTTTCTACACCTATAACTCATCCCAGAACAGAAGGAAGAGAGGAGGTACTGCGACTACGAGAGGTGATGCTGCTACTCCGCGAACCATCGCCGAGGATGACCCATTGTATCGCGTGTCGATCCGTACAGATTTACCAAGGAAGATGAAGATCAAGAGAAGTCAGCTAGCGTCAAGAGTAGGCGTACGAGCTAAGACAACAAGGACTTCTTACTAGGATTAGAGTGATTAGCACAGATGTTGTTCTTCAGACAAGGAAAGCGAGTGGTGCAGATGACTGGAAAAGATACAAGGAGCAATAGTTGTGAAAAGAAATAACAATGAAACTAGACAGACAGCAGGAACTAAGAACCTGAAAAGAGGATTTTTAAAATAGAATGGACATTTCAGTCTATAAGGCTCTCATGGAAAAATGATCCATCATGGGAGTGGTTAAAGTACCGTGTTGCATCTTGAACTGGAAACAAAGTTGTATTGTTTGTTTTGTGTAGTTTTGTGTGTATTGTGTTTATGTTTTTTGTTTTTTGTAATTGTGTGTACATTGTGTTTGTGTAAAAATGAAAATCCCTCCAGTATATTTATACATTTCATTTCGCTCTATACTATTACCATGTGTGCAACAGCTATGAATAATGTCATGCACATAGTTGTTATTTGTCATGAGTAGTAAAGGTATCAAGATATTTTCACTAAATTGCCGTGGACTTGGAGAACGATGTAAAAGGGAGGATCTGTTTGATTTTTTGAAAAAGAAAGAAGCAAATATTTATTGTCTACAAGACACTCATTTTGTTTTAGAATTAGAAGAAGACATATTGAAAGAGTGGGGAGGAAGGGGTTTCTTTTCATATAAATCATCTAATGCAAGAGGAGTTGCAATATTATTTGATAAAAACACACAACTTGTTATAAAAAGAGTAAAGTGTGACATTGATGGTAATTTTGTGGCCCTTAGTATCCAATGTGGTTTTCTAGACTTTTCATTGATAGCACTTTATGGGCCAAACAATGATTATCCAGAATTTTATGGAGGTATAGCAAATGTCTTATTGGATTGGGATGATCCTCACAAAATTATTTGTGGTGATTGGAATTTGGTACAGAGTTTGGAGTTAGATACTTTTAATTACCTTCGACTTAGTAATAGAAAGGCAAGAGATAAGGTCCTTGAGATGAAAAATGATTTTAACTTAGTTGATCCATGGCGGCAACTTCATCCTGATATAAAATCTTTCACCTGGCGACAACCAACCCCATTAAAACAAAGTAGATTGGATTATTTTTTAATATCCTCAGATATCTTTTCTCTAGTTAGGAAATGTGAAATTGAATTAGGTTATCGTACTGATCATTCAATGATTAGTTTAGACATTGTGTTAGATAAATGTCAGAAGAGATTTAGCTATTGGAAGTTTAATAACTCATTTTTGAAACAGTCTGAATTTGTTGATCTTATCAAAGAAAAGGTAAAAGAAGTTACTTTCCAGTACCTTGATATTGATTCTCTGGATGGAAGACAATTTGAGGATGTTAGTAGAAAAGACTATAGATTTCTAATTAATGACCAGTTATTTTTTGATACACTGTTAATGGAGTTGAGAGCAGTAACAGTTTTGTATGCAATTCGTCAGAAAAAGAAGGAAGAAAGTGTAGAAAAGGACCTGGAGTCTGAGATTGTTATGTTAGAAAGATTGTTGGAACCGAATACAGATACTAGAGAAAAATTAGAAAAAATTAGAATATTGAGAGAAGAATTACAACAATTTAGACATCAGAAGCGGGAAATGGCAGCAAATAGACTACGGCTTCAAGTAATGCAATTTGGGGAAAAACCATCTAAATACTTTTTGAATTTGGAAAAACAAAGGATAGCTGAAAAAACATTTGTAAAACTAATTGATGACAATGGTACTGTCTTACAAGAGCAAGAAGATATGCTGAAAGAAGTTGGATCATATTATGAACGTTTGTATAAATATGCAAACTGTGATACAGATGTTATTTTCTCTCATATAAGGGAAGATCATTTCCAAAGTCTCTCAGAAGAAGAGTGTGTTTCTTTAGAAGGAGAAATAACTTACATGGAAATTGAATATGCAATAAAGAACATGAAAAATAATAAAGCCCCAGGACAAGATGGATTTACAGTGGAATTTTTCAAATATTTTCTTGAGGAGTTAGGTGTGTATATGATGCGTAGCATGAATTTCGCTTACAACTCTGGAAAACTATCTTTCTCACAAAAACTTGGTTTGATAACACTACTTCCTAAAGGTGACAAAGTGAGACACTTCATTAAAAACTGGAGACCAATTTCTTTGTTGAATGTTGTTTATAAGATATTATCGAGCTGTATTACTAATAGACTTAAAAAAGTATTACCTAGTATTATCCATGGTAATCAAACAGGATTTTTGTCTGGACGTTTTATTGGTGAAAATGTTAGAATTTTATATGACATGATTGCTTATACTGAAAAGGAAAAGGTTCCTGGTATGATTTTGTTAATCGATTTTGAAAAGGCTTTCGATAGTCTTTCTCATCAATTTTTATATAAAACGCTTTCCTTTTTCAAATTTGGAAGCTCTTTCATAAAGTGGATAAATCTAATGTATAGTGATGCGTACTCTAGTGTTATGGTTAATGGGCAAATAACATCTAGATTTCGCATAGAAAGGGGCTGTAGGCAAGGTGACCCACTTTCGCCCTACTTGTTTTTGTTATGCGCGGAAATTCTTGGGGTGTTAATTCGAAATTCACAATTGGTAAAAGGAATTTCTATCAGGTCAAAAGAATTTAAGGTCCTTCAGTATGCCGATGATACAGTATTGTTTTTAGATGGCACAGCTGCCAGTTTCCGCAATGTACTTCATATTTTGGATTCTTTTGGTAATTGTAGCGGGCTTAAGATGAATATGCAGAAAACAAATGCAATTTGGATTGGTGCCTTAAAAGGTAGCGAGGATATAAGATTGGATGGAAGACAAGTGAATTTTGTGCATAATGATTATTTTCGTTACCTTGGTACTGATTTTCATGTTGATATCGATAAAATGCCTGATTATAATTATGACCGAATTTTTGACAAAGTAAAACGTCAAATGATTTCTTGGATCAAACGGGACATTACAGTTCTTGGAAGAGTTACAGTTGCTAAATCATTACTGCTACCACAGTTTAATCATTTGTTTATGTCAATTCCTGCTCCTTCAATTAAGTTAATGAAAGCAATAAAAGTAAAGTTCTTTAATTTCATATGGAAGAATAAGCCTGATAAAATTAGTAGGAAACAAGTTGTGGGCACTTATGAAGAAGGGGGTCTTAAGATGCCAGATGTAGAGTTTTTTAGTATGTCATTAAAGCTCACATGGATTCGAAGATTTGTTTTAGGTACATGTAATGATGTTTTCCATTTAATGCAGTCATTTTTAACAAAACCATTTGTAGTAGGGTTTGGTGATGAATATTTTTCAACATTATCCCATGAAGTTGCCAATCCATGTTGGAAAGATGTATTTTATGCTTTGTCTTTGCTGTGTCAAGTTGAGGTAGATGACTGGCTAACATATCCACTGTGGAGGAATAGTTCTATCCAAGTTGGGAAAAAATCTGTATTTTTTAAATCTTGGTACGAAAAAGGCATCAGATGTGTCAATGACCTTATTGATAGTAAGGGGACTTTGTTAACTCATGACGAATGTGAACAAAAGTTTTGCTTGAAACTTAATTATTTGTCTTACTATTGTATTACTCAAGCTATAAAGTGTCGGTATAGAATTTATATTGGAAAATGTGAAAAAAGTTTAGAAGGTCCATTGATGCCGTCACATATCAAAACACTTGTATGTGACTCACAAGGATGTCGATACATCTACAAAACTCTTTTTGGAAAGACAAACTGTATACCCTCAATATGTTCAAAGTGGGAACGACATTTAGATTACAGCCCTGTTACTTCATTTATGCAGAAATGTCATATTATGATATTTCGATTTACTCCAGATATTGCTTTAAGATATTTTCAGTATAAGATAGTAAACAGGATTTTGTTCTTGAATAAGCAACTGTATAAGATGAAAATAGTAAGCGATGAATACTGTTCGTTTTGTAAAAAAGAGGTAGAAGACATTGTACATTTCTTTTACGACTGTGAAATCAGTAAGTTCATTTGGAAAGAAACAGAAAAATGGATAAGTAGAGGTTCTCAAGTACAGATAAAGTTTAATTTACGAAATGTAATTTTTGGTTTTGAAGAAAAGAGAAATGATGCCTTAAATTGCATTGTGATTTTGATCAAACAACAATTGTTCGTACAAAAGCTTAATAATAAGATGCCTATTTTTAATACCATAAAGAAAAAAGTTATTCAATATTATGAGGATGAGAAATATATTAATTATATTACAGGTACACATAGCAAATTTGTTGTTAAATGGCAATCACTTAGATCTTTGTTTGTTTAAAACTGAAAGAGAGAAATGTAACTTATTGTATTTCATTTGAGTGTAAAATACATTCCTTTACGTTGTGAAATGTTTGTTTAACTCAATAAAATAGCCTATGGAGGGCTAAAAATGTTCAAAAAAAAAAAAAAAAAAAATTTCCTGATTGTTGAATTTCAATGTTGGTAGCACTGCATGCTGTAGTGTCCACTATAAGGTTATGCCTCACATATTGTTCTAGATAGATAGAAACAATAATGATACATCTTTAATTTATATTCTGTTGGGATGCAAGACCACTTCTAGATTGCTTAGTTGCCCTCATATTTTGAATGGTATTTTTGATTCAATATGGCTCTCCACATTCTACGGTCTTGCATCACTTTTATGGTGCTTTCACTAACCAGTCCTGTGTCTTGTCTTAATTCATGTACATCTAGATAGATAAAAACAATATTGATGAGTCTTTAATCTATTTTCAGTTTAGCTAAAACATACACCACAAACTGTTTCGCATGATATAATTTGCCTTTGAAGAAAACTGATATTTTACTTGGGTTCATGCTTACATTGTCCAATTGAGGAGTGATATACCATCAGATATTAAAGAGAAAACAAATGTGCATGGCATGCAGAAGAAGTACAGTAACTATCCCCTTAGATAAAGAGAAAGAAGATGACACATATGTCATATCCTCATCTGCCTGGCTTTCATTAGTGTCCAGAAGACGCACGTGTAGATAGAAACAATATTTAAACGTCTTTGATATTGTCCATCTGGCTGAAGTGTCCATTGAGAGATAATATACCGTTGTCAAAATGATAAATGTGGTCTTTAGAAGTCTCCAATGGAGGGGGTATCACGATATGCCCTGAGAAAGAGATAGATGATACATGTGTCATCAGCTCATCTGTGTGGCCTTAAGTAGCATCCAGTAGAGAGATCACTGGAAATATATGATATCATGAAATCATTACTTTCTTGGCTTTATATGATATCAATAGGTTAGCACTTTTTTATGAATCTTCCGATCAAAACCGATGAACCTAAAAAATAGAGATTGATTTTCAATTCTCGTTCTCAAATATTCAGAAGTGAGCGACTCAGCAAAAATGCTGCAAATGTTGTGTTGCTAAAGGAGCAGATGAATTTTATTGATATTGTGAATTTTTGAAAATGATGATTGCAATGTAGAAGCATGAACAATACCATTGCTCTTGTACACCATGCATGAATAAGACAATGGCAAGATCATTGAGTCCTTAGATGTACAAAGTTAGCTTACATGGCAAGTGATCAACATTTGCAAGCACAAATCACTTTCGTACAAAATGTCTTACAAATCTGATTCTAGTGATAGATCATAGATAATGCTGTTCATGCAATGTCTTGTAGTATTTGGTCAAGTCTTTAAATCACAATGGCTCGGTGAAAAAATTACACAAGGTCGATTTAGCCCCCTCCTTGCAGGGAAAAAACTAATTCGAAATTTCCGGGGGCTACTTTTTGAGCAAATTGGCCGATTTGGCTACAATTTTACATTGTGTCTATGGGAATATTGGGGGCCCTTCTTAAATTTTTCAGGGCTCGTTTAAGCATTTTGGGGCTAAATCGCGCCGAGCCCTCTTGCCATTTTTCCCCCTGCCTCCATGTAAGCAAGAGCCCATGTAAAATATCAGTTTTCTTCAAATGATATGAATCAGATGCAAAATAGTTTGTGGTGTGTGTTACAGCCTTTCTGTGCCAGATAAAATACTGCTCAATGGGATTTGTGTGCATTATGGGTGGCAAAATCCATACCTGGGGGGTGTTTCACCAAGCTGTTCATAAGTTACGAATGACTTTACGAACGACTGGTGATCCCTTCTTGTGTTAAATCTGATTCTCAATGATTTTGATTCCCATCAGCTTAAGTTCAAATCTGATGTTTATAAATGAACATTCTTGTTGTTAACAAGTGTCTGAATACAAAGCTCATGATTTGTCAAATTATATTACTTAGGATTGTTGGAAATTAATTCCCAATATGTTAAAGCAGGAACAGAGTGTGGTATTGCATTTAGCACAACAAGGGATCACCAGTTGTTCGTAAAAGTTGTTTGTATCTTACGAACAGCTTGGTGAAACACCCTCTGGCACACAAAGAGTTAAATAACATCAGGTTTGAAAAGAAGCCACCTCCAAAAATTGATATGTTTGCACTGCAAATGGATTTGTAGTAGCAAGAGCTGTGTACATGTATCTGTAAACCATTGTGCAGTATGTACATGTATGTAACAGTATATGCAATCATGGGACAGTGGCAGGAAATTGGTAATGCCTGCAAGGAAATATGTGAATGGCGAGTCTGAACCAAATATTTCCTGCGACTTCTTTATGTGTGTGCTTATGAAATGCCATTGTTTGGATGGAAATTTTATGTATGGTGTAATATTTATCAATTTGTTTCTCCCCTTCTTTCTATCTTATTCCTCTTAATTACTCTGTCTACTAAAACCTTCACCCTTGCTACCTATCCCTCGATGTATGCACCTCTTCTTCCTCTCCTAACCCTCTCCTCCCTCTCTCTCCTCCCTCTCTCCTCCCTCTCTCTCTTCCCTCTCTCCTCCCTTTCTCCTCCCTCTCTCCTCCCTCTCTCCTCCCTCTCTCATCCCGCTCTCTTCCCCCTCTCTTCCCTCTCCCCTTATCTCTTCCCCGTCTGTTTACTCCCTCCCTGCTACCCATTCCCTCTATCGCTCTTTCTCTTTCATTTCCTCTGCTCCCTCTCTCCTTCTTCTCTCTCTTCTCTCTCTTTCCTCTCTTCCCTCTCTCCCCTTTCTCCCCTCTCTCTCTTTCCTTCATATTCCCTCTCTCTTCCATTTATCTTCCCTCTGTCCCTCCATCCCACCCATCCTCCCTATCGTTCTTTATCTCTCATTTCCTCTCTTCTCTCTCTCTCCCCTCACTTTCTCTATCATTCCCTCTTCTCTCTCCTGTCTCTCTTTATCTGTCATTCCCTCTCTTTTCTCTTTCCTCTCTTTTTTTTTTCTCACTTTTCCTCCCCCCCCCCACTCTCTCTCTCTCTCTCTCTCTCTCTCTCTCTCTCTCTCTCTCTCTCTTCCCTCTCTTCCCCTCTCTTCTCTCACTCCTCTTCTTCTCTTACTCCTCTTCTTCTCTTCTCCCTCCCCCCATTCCACCCATCACATCCAGGCCACAGTAGCAGCATTCGCAGCCAGCGAGGGCCATGCCCATCCCCGTGTGGTGGAACTCCCCAAGACGGATGAGGGCCTTGGCTTCAATGTGATGGGGGGCCGGGAGCAGAACTCCCCCATCTATATCTCAAGGATCATCCCTGGGGGTGTAGCCCACCGGCACGGGGGGCTCAAGAGGGGCGACCAACTCCTTTCAGTCAACGGTGTGGTAAGTACACATCAGTTCACAGGCACAGACGTAAAGGGAAACTTCACCACGAAATTAAGTTGGTTTCAATAAAAACATAAATATGAAAGAAACATACAGCTTACTCTCGATACAAAGAGCACGGATATAACGAGGTTTCGTTATAACGAGAGAAATCTCTCGGTCCCAAATGTTTCTACATGCAAACCTATGGTGCAACACATCGCTTACAACGAGCACGGTTACAACGAGATTTCGTTATAACGAGCTCATTCTGTTGACCCAAGACAAAGAAAAACATAACAATTGCGTCCCGTTACAACGAGGAAGGAAAACTCGAGACATGAAAACACCGGCAGCGCAAGGAGCCAGACACACATCTCGTAATACACGGCCACACAACGCAATTGCGTTGTGTGGCCGTGTATTATAGCATGTGCACAGTTTCTAATACATCACCCTTCGCGATCGCACAGCTTACGTACATTGAAAGCACATGGCTTCCAAGTCCGATCCCATCGCGGCAATCAATGATATACGGCGCGTGCACAGTTTGTGATACATCACTCCTTCGCACAGCGTACGTACATTGAAAGCACATGGTTTGCAAGTCCGATCCCATCGCGGCAATGACACGGTGCGTGCTGAATTGGCATGATTGGGTGTGTGTCTGATGAGCAGCGATTGATTTGGTTTCTTGACAAAAACAATTGTGATCTCGGACGGGTGAAGTATATTTCACGCACTGAAATATGACATTGAAAGATTTGAAGAGATAATAAAAAATTCTTCTTGAAATTAGAATACCGCTGGAAATCATCACGATACAAAATGAAATACATGTATGAGCATGCAGGGCAGCGTTAATCTTCTACATGGAACCCCCTCGTAATCATTTTGGAATGACCCACAAAGAAAGTGCAGATCATAACGGTGTTGCTACGTCGTTGTGCAAAACCTATCAGGCGAGCGAGACGCTCGTATCTAACTCCACCTTCCCCTCATATCCTGGCCGTTCAACCCGTTGCGCCGCCTGTTCTCTTGTTTGTCCAAACAATGAAACAGCATGTTTTCTTGTCCAGAAGATTACGAGAACAATTTACCTATTAATTTACTGCAAAATATAATTCATTGAATGCAATTAGTTATTGAAACGTCAAAATGTATCGAGGTAGGATAACGTGTTGAGCGTGTTTCAATAAAAACATAAATATGAAAGAAACATACAGCTTACTCTCGATACAAAGAGCACGGATATAACGAGGTTTCGTTATAACGAGAGAAATCTCTCGGTCCCAAATGTTTCTACATGCAAACCTATGGTGCAACACGTCGCTTACAACGAGCACGGTTACAACGAGATTTCGTTATAACGAGCTCATTCTGTTGACCCAAGACAAAGAAAAACATAACAATTGCGTCCCGTTACAACGAGGAAGGAAAACTCGAGACATGAAAACACCGGCAGCGCAAGGAGCCAGACACACATCTCGTAATACACGGCCACACAACGCAATTGCGTTGTGTGGCCGTGTATTATAGCATGTGCACAGTTTCTAATACATCACCCTTCGCGATCGCACAGCTTACGTACATTGAAAGCACATGGCTTCCAAGTCCGATCCCATCGCGGCAATCAATGATATACGGCGCGTGCACAGTTTGTGATACATCACTCCTTCGCACAGCGTACGTACATTGAAAGCACATGGTTTGCAAGTCCGATCCCATCGCGGCAATGACACGGTGCGTGCTGAATTGGCATGATTGGGTGTGTGTCTGATGAGCAGCGATTGATTTGGTTTCTTGACAAAAACAATTGTGATCTCGGACGGGTGAAGTATATTTCACGCACTGAAATATGACATTGAAAGATTTGAAGAGATAATAAAAAATTCTTCTTGAAATTAGAATACCGCTGGAAATCATCACGATACAAAATGAAATACATGTATGAGCATGCAGGGCAGCGTTAATCTTCTACATGGAACCCCCTCGTAATCATTTTGGAATGACCCACAAAGAAAGTGCAGATCATAACGGTGTTGCTACGTCGTTGTGCAAAACCTATCAGGCGAGCGAGACGCTCGTATCTAACTCCACCTTCCCCTCATATCCTGGCCGTTCAACCCGTTGCGCCGCCTGTTCTCTTGTTTGTCCAAACAATGAAACAGCATGTTTTCTTGTCCAGAAGATTACGAGAACAATTTACCTATTAATGTAATGCAAAATATAATTCATTGAATGCAATTAGTTATTGAAACGTCAAAATGTATCGAGGTAGGATAACGTGTTGAGCGTGTTTCAATAAAAACATAAATATGAAAGAAACATACAGCTTACTCTCGATACAAAGAGCACGGATATAACGAGGTTTCGTTATAACGAGAGAAATCTCTCGGTCCCAAATGTTTCTACATGCAAACCTATGGTGCAACACATCGCTTACAACGAGCACGGTTACAACGAGATTTCGTTATAACGAGCTCATTCTGTTGACCCAAGACAAAGAAAAACATAACAATTGCGTCCCGTTACAACGAGGAAGGAAAACTCGAGACATGAAAACACCGGCAGCGCAAGGAGCCAGACACACATCTCGTAATACACGGCCACACAACGCAATTGCGTTGTGTGGCCGTGTATTATAGCATGTGCACAGTTTCTAATACATCACCCTTCGCGATCGCACAGCTTACGTACATTGAAAGCACATGGCTTCCAAGTCCGATCCCATCGCGGCAATCAATGATATACGGCGCGTGCACAGTTTGTGATACATCACTCCTTCGCACAGCGTACGTACATTGAAAGCACATGGTTTGCAAGTCCGATCCCATCGCGGCAATGACACGGTGCGTGCTGAATTGGCATGATTGGGTGTGTGTCTGATGAGCAGCGATTGATTTGGTTTCTTGACAAAAACAATTGTGATCTCGGACGGGTGAAGTATATTTCACGCACTGAAATATGACATTGAAAGATTTGAAGAGATAATAAAAAATTCTTCTTGAAATTAGAATACCGCTGGAAATCATCACGATACAAAATGAAATACATGTATGAGCATGCAGGGCAGCGTTAATCTTCTACATGGAACCCCCTCGTAATCATTTTGGAATGACCCACAAAGAAAGTGCAGATCATAACGGTGTTGCTACGTCGTTGTGCAAAACCTATCAGGCGAGCGAGACGCTCGTATCTAACTCCACCTTCCCCTCATATCCTGGCCGTTCAACCCGTTGCGCCGCCTGTTCTCTTGTTTGTCCAAACAATGAAACAGCATGTTTTCTTGTCCAGAAGATTACGAGAACAATTTACCTATTAATGTAATGCAAAATATAATTCATTGAATGCAATTAGTTATTGAAACGTCAAAATGTATCGAGGTAGGATAACGTGTTGAGCGTGTTTCAATAAAAACATAAATATGAAAGAAACATACAGCTTACTCTCGATACAAAGAGCACGGATATAACGAGGTTTCGTTATAACGAGAGAAATCTCTCGGTCCCAAATGTTTCTACATGCAAACCTATGGTGCAACACGTCGCTTACAACGAGCACGGTTACAACGAGATTTCGTTATAACGAGCTCATTCTGTTGACCCAAGACAAAGAAAAACATAACAATTGCGTCCCGTTACAACGAGGAAGGAAAACTCGAGACATGAAAACACCGGCAGCGCAAGGAGCCAGACACACATCTCGTAATACACGGCCACACAACGCAATTGCGTTGTGTGGCCGTGTATTATAGCATGTGCACAGTTTCTAATACATCACCCTTCGCGATCGCACAGCTTACGTACATTGAAAGCACATGGCTTCCAAGTCCGATCCCATCGCGGCAATCAATGATATACGGCGCGTGCACAGTTTGTGATACATCACTCCTTCGCACAGCGTACGTACATTGAAAGCACATGGTTTGCAAGTCCGATCCCATCGCGGCAATGACACGGTGCGTGCTGAATTGGCATGATTGGGTGTGTGTCTGATGAGCAGCGATTGATTTGGTTTCTTGACAAAAACAATTGTGATCTCGGACGGGTGAAGTATATTTCACGCACTGAAATATGACATTGAAAGATTTGAAGAGATAATAAAAAATTCTTCTTGAAATTAGAATACCGCTGGAAATCATCACGATACAAAATGAAATACATGTATGAGCATGCAGGGCAGCGTTAATCTTCTACATGGAACCCCCTCGTAATCATTTTGGAATGACCCACAAAGAAAGTGCAGATCATAACGGTGTTGCTACGTCGTTGTGCAAAACCTATCAGGCGAGCGAGACGCTCGTATCTAACTCCACCTTCCCCTCATATCCTGGCCGTTCAACCCGTTGCGCCGCCTGTTCTCTTGTTTGTCCAAACAATGAAACAGCATGTTTTCTTGTCCAGAAGATTACGAGAACAATTTACCTATTAATGTAATGCAAAATATAATTCATTGAATGCAATTAGTTATTGAAACGTCAAAATGTATCGAGGTAGGATAACGTGTTGAGCGTGTTTCAATAAAAACATAAATATGAAAGAAACATACAGCTTACTCTCGATACAAAGAGCACGGATATAACGAGGTTTCGTTATAACGAGAGAAATCTCTCGGTCCCAAATGTTTCTACATGCAAACCTATGGTGCAACACATCGCTTACAACGAGCACGGTTACAACGAGATTTCGTTATAACGAGCTCATTCTGTTGACCCAAGACAAAGAAAAACATAACAATTGCGTCCCGTTACAACGAGGAAGGAAAACTCGAGACATGAAAACACCGGCAGCGCAAGGAGCCAGACACACATCTTGTAATACACGGCCACACAACGCAATTGCGTTGTGTGGCCGTGTATTATAGCATGTGCACAGTTTCTAATACATCACCCTTCGCGATCGCACAGCTTACGTACATTGAAAGCACATGGCTTCCAAGTCCGATCCCATCGCGGCAATCAATGATATACGGCGCGTGCACAGTTTGTGATACATCACTCCTTCGCACAGCGTACGTACATTGAAAGCACATGGTTTGCAAGTCCGATCCCATCGCGGCAATGACACGGTGCGTGCTGAATTGGCATGATTGGGTGTGTGTCTGATGAGCAGCGATTGATTTGGTTTCTTGACAAAAACAATTGTGATCTCGGACGGGTGAAGTATATTTCACGCACTGAAATATGACATTGAAAGATTTGAAGAGATAATAAAAAATTCTTCTTGAAATTAGAATACCGCTGGAAATCATCACGATACAAAATGAAATACATGTATGAGCATGCAGGGCAGCGTTAATCTTCTACATGGAACCCCCTCGTAATCATTTTGGAATGACCCACAAAGAAAGTGCAGATCATAACGGTGTTGCTACGTCGTTGTGCAAAACCTATCAGGCGAGCGAGACGCTCGTATCTAACTCCACCTTCCCCTCATATCCTGGCCGTTCAACCCGTTGCGCCGCCTGTTCTCTTGTTTGTCCAAACAATGAAACAGCATGTTTTCTTGTCCAGAAGATTACGAGAACAATTTACCTATTAATTTACTGCAAAATATAATTCATTGAATGCAATTAGTTATTGAAACGTCAAAATGTATCGAGGTAGGATAACGTGTTGAGCAAAAATAAATCCCCTTTTCAGTTTGAAAGCGCATATCCCTTTTCAGATTGAAAACGCACGATCCAATCCCCTTTTATTCAGTTTGATAACGCATGTTTCCAAGACGGCTATGGATATGAAAACATAGTAAAACACAATGAACACACAAGCACACATGTTTTCAATGTATTTTATTGTTTTTTATTCTGTTTGGATACAACGAGGTTTCGTTATAACGAGGAAAAAGCCCTGGTCCCGACGACCTCGTTATATCGAGAGTAAGCTGTACTAGTGAAGTATTGACGAAAATCAGTCAAAGGGTAAGAAAGTCATGATCCTTTAACATTTTCAATGTTGTGACGTCATGTGCGAGGTACTCTTTAATTTTGAATGATGCATCAAATGCACAGGTAAAATGATGATAATGCTTTATTTTTTTAGTAAATGGACATTTTGATAACAAATTGTACACAACATACGGGAGAGCACCTCGCACGTGACCTCACAAAATCAAAACTGTAAAAGATCATAACTTTATTATCCTTTAATGGATTTTCATTAAACCTTTCATTAAACTGTCAACTAAATCTAAAGTTCCTTTATGAATTAGAGCCATAGTCTTTATTTTTCAATCAGATGAAACTGTGTATTGATTGGATATGATGTCTCCATGGTTGTTATGGTTTCTTTGCAGTCGGTGGAGGGGGAGCAGCACGAGAAAGCCGTGGAGCTGCTCAAGTCGGCCTCGGAGCGCGTCAAGCTGGTGGTGCGCTACACCCCCAAGGTGCTGGAAGAGATGGAGACGAGGTTTGACCGGCAGAGGGCAGCACGTAGACGCCAGATGTCGCCCGAATGAGTGCGTTCCACCCATTGACTTTCATGTAGTAAGTACCATAAAGCTTTGGTTCAACCCATTGATTTTCGTTTTAGTAAGCTGAGCAGTTGTGTCCCACCCTATGACTTTTATGTAGTAAGTACCATAAAGCTTTGGTCCAACCCACTGATTTTCATGTCAGTAAGCTGAGCAGTTGTGTCTTACCCATTTACTTTCATGTAGTAAGTACCATAAGGCTTCGGTCTAACACACTCAATTTGATGTCAGCTATTCCACCCACTGATTTTCATGTTAGATAGCTATCCCACCCACCGGCTTTTGTGTTAGAGTATTGAACAATTGTCACAGCCTCTGATTTTCATTTAATAAAGTTGAGTTTTCAGTCTAATACATTGATTTGTCTGGCAAATTGGCAAAAAAATACCACATGCAAATTTCTTCTACCAATGTACCATTTTCAGCATGGATAAAAGAAATGAAAATATGCTCACTTTTGTCAAAAGAATGAAAAATATTTAACAATTTTATTATTGTTTGTTCATCCACTCTTTGCAGGTTTTATTAAAAGTATGGTCACATGCAATTCTACTTGCCTCGTATTGAACTCGACTCACCAACCAGCTGGACTGCTGCAACCACCGATGATTTGTCGACCGGCGACATAATCATTGGTTCATTTTCAACTTAAAAAAATGGAAAGACATCCGGACAACGTGTGCAAAGTGATCCTTACGTTCCTTCTCTATCCCAAAGAACTCTGTGAGTCTGTTGCTGTCATATTTAATAACTCACTCTTGTTTCTGTGGTAAAGCACTTGTAGGCCTATATTGGTTGTGTTATGTAACTTCTTAGCTCTCTCAGCACTGAGCCAGGTAAAGCTAATTGACTTTCATACAATACATGCACCTTTGGTACTGGGAGGGGCTGAAGGGGGCGTTCAGTGGAGATACAGAAAATATTATTGGTCACACACCGTGCGGCATGCCCCTTCCATCTGGACTGCTCATGAATGTTTCCAGGGAGTGACATGATCTTTCAGTAGCTCAAAGCGAAGACTGGTGAACAGTTTCACCCTCCCCTAAATGGCCACTATGTTCTCCCCTCAATCCTCTTAGTCCCATAGGCAATAAACTGTGTTGTAATTAACGCAAGACGCAATGATTGGTATCCATGAGTGTTATCTGAATTCATTAAGGTAGCCATAATGGTAGTGGATTACAGATGTATGCTTTCAACCATTGTAATCAACTTGAATACTCAGCTTTTTATCTGCCAAATTGGGATTGAAAGACTTTTCAAAATATGTGATTTTAGCAATTGTATGTCAAGCATAGTCAATTTACATGGCTTTAAAATCTAACAGAGCTATGAAATAATTAGAAGGAAAAATTTTAAGAACCGGACAGTCAACCAAGGTGAGATCTTCAATATGTTTTGTGTAGGAGATCGCATCGCACTGTGGGGTACCGTCTATTTTTTTTTTTTTTAATACTGTATAGGAGCTAGTGTCCACATGTGATATGTAATGTAATGTAATGTTTGATCAACTCTTTGTGTGTCAATGATGTTCGTCTGCACTGGTAATATACACTACAGCTCAAAAGAATTGGCATAGGGAAAGGGAAAGGGAAGAAAGGGAATTAGCTGCAGTTTTAAACCACGGTATATTTTGTCCAGTTCAGCATGAAACAGGATGCTTTAGCCTAAAAAGCATCATGTTTCATGCTGAAGTGGACAAAATATACCGCAGTTTAAAACTGTGGCTCCTTCCCTTTCTTCCCTTTCCCTTTCCCTATGCCAATTTCTTTGAGCTGTTGTGTACACAAATTCTATTCAGTGACAATTTTGTCTGGCATACAAAGTGTTAATTGATTTTTTAATGCATTTTTAAATATTTCTTTTTCCCTGATATGAAGGAGAATAGAGAACCGAGATACATACACAAGATTTTCAATGTTATCAACATCAAATACTAGTATGCAACTATTTCATTAATGATTTTCTTCTGATCAGAAAGGATTTTTAAGATGTGAATGAGTTTTCCCTCGCATGATTGAATAGGATGGGGTTTCAAAAGTTTACTAGACAAAGTTTAGTTTATATCACATATTTCATCCTTTCATCCCTTCTTTCGCTTTATTTGGCATTATTTTTTTCTCTCTTTCTGATTTTTCCTGTATCTGGAGAAGTTGTATGGATTTTTTCTTCAGAATTTGTAACTTACAACAAGATGTATCATAATAAGGAAATGAGAAAGTGAAGATTTTTTGTATATGATTATGTGTAACTTAGCCAGTAGATACAAGATCTTGAACTTTTCTCTTTTAACAGTTTTCTTTCTTTCCCCCACTGTATTCGTACCAAATTACAATTATAGAAATGGTGAAGTATGATATCTAGTGTGTATGAGAGAAAGAGAAAAGGAGAGAGTATGAAGGGAACAGATTAAAAAAAAAGGATGGTGAGAGAGAAAGAGAGTGATAGTGAGAGAGAAAGAGAGTGAGAGAGAGAGAGAGAGAGAGAGAGAGAGAGAGAGAGAGAGAGAGAGAGAGAGAGATGAGACTGGTTGTGTAAATAAAATACCCTTATTACTCGCCTATGCATAGTATTATTGATTTATGTACCAAGTATATGTACATGTAGCTTAATTCAAACTTTCAAAAGGTATATATAATGATATATAATTGTGTAGTGTCTTGTAATTGATGTTAAAGCTTAGTGTAGAAAATGTATGTGTATCAAATCGATTAAATAGCAATGCAATCTTGATGATAAGGGAACTTAAATAAAATATACATTATAAGGAAGTTATTTGTTTTTGGAAAGCTACTACCATGGAATCTGCATTAATCTTTAAGCCTTAACATACCATATATGGATTATTTCACTATTTGTACACACAAAACCCATAAAGTAACATTTTGACTGGCACTTAAGAGCTAAGGGCCGCTGTATAAGTCAACAATGCAGAGCTACCAAGTCTCCCTGATTTCACAGGAGACTCCTTGAAAATAGACCAATAATACTGCATTAGATTCCATCACGTCACCTAATCTCCCTGAAAATTGATACGGTTATTGTCATTGGGTTATATGCACTTGATAGACATCTCCCTGATTTCAGATGAAATCTCCCAAAATCTACCTGATTGTTGAATATCAATGTTGGTAGCTCTGACAATGGTGTGTTGTGTTGTGTTGTGTTGTGCATCATGCATAAACTAGATACATGGAATATCAAAAGCATCACTTGCCAAATGTACCTTGAGTTTACAGAGCAAGATTAGAGGGCTAGTGATTAAAGACTGTTCAACATAAATAACCTCCTTGTGATACGCCAGGACCCCATTTTAGAATGAGTTGCGATTGATCTGAATCGATTGCAAGTCCAATCCCCTATGTCTTACGTATTACAGAGCTACACTTGATATCAGTCACCACTCAAGTTACGATCAATTACAATTCGTTCTAAGACATGGCCCTGAATTATCTGAATAGTTATTTCTCTTGAGTCGTCTCTTTCAATTCAGATCAAGCCATTATCAAGGTTTCATTGCTTTTTGTGAACAAAAAGTCATCTTTCACTCTTTCATGATTACCAATGGGCTGCTTCTCATTTGCATATATGCAAATCATGTGTCAGTCCCAAAACAGTGTACAATGTTTTTATTTTCAGAAGTATTCTTCATACGTGTAGGATATAGATCTGCAATTATTGTGACTTTCAATTGATTCTAGTTACCATGGCTATTGCTACAATTCTGGAAGCTCATTGGCAGTCTCCAGGGAAGTTGTGGTCGCATTGATAGTGAACAACAGTGGTTTTAGGGCGGTGCTTCACCTCATGCAACGGGGCCCTGGTGTGCAAGCATAGTGCTGTAGTTTGCATATCCTCCATCCCTGTATCCCTTTCATACTTCTTGGGTACCTGTTAAAGGGACACATCACTGAGCTTTTGTGGCGTGTTATTGTTGTACGTTATTGCGTTATTGAGGGCGCTGCAATCGACGGCGTTAGGCGTGGAGCGTGGCCCGGCTCGGTTACATTCGGGAATCTCTGTATAACTTCGGAAAACAAGCACGCAATTGTAGTGATACGGGTGATTTATATAATAATAATAATAATAATAATAATGATAATAATAATAATAATGATAATAATAAATGTTTCTTATATAGCGCATTTCAAAACCGATGGAATTCTCAATGCGCTTTACATGGAGGGACTTAGATGTGATATGTGTTCATTTTGTGTACATGCACCAAAGCGCGTCAAAGACTGTTGCTAGTAGCACACACGCACGTGATCGACGCTAACACGGTTTTGCAGATCTTGATGGTGGGGTAGTGCCAGCACTGGGGTGGGGCTGATAAGACCGCTGCTGATCGCCGTCGATTGCAGCGCCCTCTATAAATGATATCGCACCACAAAAGCTCAGTGACGTGTCCCTGTAATAGTTCATGTGCCTTGAGTGGTTTATTTCATAATTAAGTACACAAGTACAATAGAGTAGTGTTTTATTTGGCACTGGAAGGGCTGTTTATGCAGTGGTGCTAGATACATCTCCCTTCTCAACAAGTATTCAGAAAAATGTGCCATGGTGTGTGAAAAGGAAATCATATGAGAATGGATTAAAAAAAGGATTTTCTTACTACACTTGTGTGTAATCATGATGGCGTACGTATCTTTAGGAGGAATATTTTCAGTGTTAGTTTATTGTGCTATCGATTGAAGAGACATTTGTAAATGTTGTCACTTGTCCAGGTAATCAGAATAAACTTCAAATGTTGATACAATTTGAGATATGAATGATCATGAACAACTTGCATTTTTATATCACCTATTCCAGATACATGTAATTCTGATTTAAAAGCATTTTCTTACAAGTGTAAACAGGGTTTAGGAATGTTACCAATCAGAAACCAGAAAGAATAGTGTGCTCCATGTACAGTAGTAACTGAATGAAAAACATTTTTTTGGTGTGAATTTTTCATTTGTGTTACATGATAAAGCGCCCTTTCGTTAAACTCTTATGCGCCATTGATGAATGTTTGCTTAAGTATTACACACAAAACTAATAGAGAAGCATTTTTTCTGGTACACAATTGGTGTAAACATGTACTGGATGTATGCCTAAATTCATTTCCAAATTAAGATTACCCAGATAATCCTTTTTGCCAGATCTATATTGTTGGTGGCATTGGGTAGAAATGTTTATGATCAGTTGTATAGACAATATCCAGGAAACACATCCAGGACATTATTATAACTACAGCATATTAAACAGGAGTGTTAATGTGAGGATTCTGAAAATCTATGATTCACTGTTTTTCTGAAAGACGAAAAGGATTGAAATAGTTGACAAGATTTGATAAGCACTAGATTATTTAATAGAATTATGAACAATCCTGTCAGGATATGAAAGCTCTGTAGGTTTCGTGCATGTTTTTCTTGCAATTAGTTTGTGTACATTTATGTTGACTGAGTGCATTGTACAAATGTAATCCACATGACCAAGTAATAATAACATTAAAATTATGTAAAAGGATAAATTGTGTTTGTTTCTTTGGTTTATTTCCTTAATGCCTCTGACTTTCTCATTAATCTCTCAGAACTTCAGACACACAAAACTATCTTTAAAAAAAACCTGTAACTCTCCGCCCCCCCCCCCCCCCCCCCTTCCCTCAGGATCTGCAATAAAAAAAAGTGGGTAAATTAAATTGGACGGTTTTGGAGGTTGAACCCACCCCCCCCCCCTTTTTTTTTTTTTATTTAAGAAAAGGAGAAATAAGGGGATTAAAAAGGTTGACCCCACCCCTTCCCCATTTCTCTGGGAAAAAAGCTGGATTCGCCTCTGCCATAATCATACGACAGTCGATTGTTTATTACGGGGAAAATGAATTAAAAACGGGTACTCCTCTCCAGAAAGACCAATTACTGTATATTAAATTCACGCACAAGCTGAATAAGTTGTGTGCTGCCATCTAGTGGCAAATAATGAATAAAATCATTGAATTAAGAAAGTACTATGTATTAAAAAAAAACATTGACACAAAAATAAGTAAAAATACGTTATTACTCAGGTCAAGCTGAAATTGACAACGTAAGTCAAGGGATGTCAAATTTGTTATTAAGTGACATTATGATAATAATTTGCTCTTCTTGTATTTAGTCCTGTGAATATTTAATGAACCCTAAATTTGGGTCTAAAAATATGTGTTTATCAGATGATTAATGCAGCATAATGGGCATAGTGTATCACTTCCGCCATAGTTTTCTGCCAGAAGCATCATCCATAATGACACCGTGAATTATCTGATACACACAAATGTTTAGGTCCATTTTTTTCCAAAATTGACAAGCTCATTGAAAATGAACACTGTCTGGAAATAATGTTTGCATGAAAGGATAAAAAAAAATTGTCTACTTTTTCAGCTTGATTCGAGTTGTTTGTTATTTTTGAAAAGTGTCAAAAGTTTTTTTAACACTTAGTACAAAACTTGGTCCACCACTAAACCTAAATCACTCAGTTCGATCATCCTCTACATTTGTTGTATTCCTATCTTGTATTGTATCTCTTTTTACTTGTGTCACCTTATAACTCACACCTTTTCTATTAATTCCCCCCCCCCCCCCCCTTCTCATTTCCCGATGCAATTCATCGGCATATTAGCAAATATCTACTTGGCCAAATTATCAGCTCAAACGACTAAGACTGCTCTATTGTTATGACATAATAAAATCATAGGCAAAATTCATGTCTTTACTTCATTAATCTGCTTCAGCAAGCATTAAATAAGCAGTTTTGTTTTTCCGAAAGAGTGTTGCCGAACGTTTTACCATGCCATGATTTTTTTTTTTATGTATAATTCCCAAATACTGTTCCACCGACCATGGTATTCAATACAGATACTATAATAAACTTCAAAACCTTGCAATGAATCTTATGTTTCAAACGAAAAACAGCACTTGGGCCTTCAGAAAAAAAAAGTACAGAAACACTTTTTCGATTGAATGATAAAGTCTTAATTGAAATCTGAAAGGATGGACATAGGCTTCACATACTGTTTAGGTTTGTTACATGGAAACTGTTTTGCAGTACACTATTTTGTTAAACACATTGCTGTTCCCCCGAGAAATCATCCATGGAAACAAAGTAATAGTATATACCTGTAATTGAACTTGCGCGTTTGATTTATATTTCACAAATCACCTATTTATTATCGTTTTGTATCTTTAGAAATGTGCATGTTTTTCTCAAAAGAAAGAATAATACTTTGTTTGATAATAGCGAGTCTTGCAACTTTTAATGTGTTTATTTCATTTCCTCATCCCGCTTGCATAAATCTAATTTTCAAAGAAAAGAATAGTACGCTGCACACTGATATTGTATGAAGGCTAAGAATCATTCAACGTTGCACCTCATAAAACTCATAGGCATACATGTAATTTACAAGTGTATAGGGTGGTATTCCAAAATACCCACTTACGAGAAATCTTATCCTAGGACTTCCCCTCCTAAGTGGTATTCCGAGATCTCTCCTTAAATTTCTCCCAAGTCCTCTCCTATGTTTTCTCCTATGTTCATGCAAATGTATGCAAATCCTAAAGTTAGGAGGATTGGTATTCCAGAATGCGCGTATGAGAGGATTTCTAGGAGAAAACTTAGACAGAATTTCGGAATACCACCCTGTCCCCTGATGCAGTCTCAGCGGACCCAACGTCCAAAGAGAGACTTATTTTTTGGTTTATGAGCGTTGCCTCACGGATGAGCAAGCATGCATCCATGCCTCTCAGCTCAGCTCAGCTCAGCTCATCAGCAGATCGACACGGAATGCACGGTACATGTGTACAGTAAATATACAGCGCAGGCAGTGCACAGCTCCTGCATGCTTCACGAGTAACCTTCGTAAATTTGAGCTCGGTATAAATAAAACGTGCATTAGTTGAAACGTAGAAAACAGGTGAGTCCGTACTGTTTTAATTTTTAGAGTAGATTGTTGATGATGCGTTTATGATATTGGTGTACGATGAAACCAATGTCGGTGAGAACATTGCGTGTTTTTGACGGGGAATGCAATCTTGCTGTAAAGTCTTTGCTGCTGATCGAGCCAGTCGGCGCCCCGCCACGCCCCCGCTCCGCCCCGGCGGCCGAGGCTGTGCTCCATACTGTCGAATTACTGCAGTAAGTGTATGCTGTGTGGTCAACTCTGTAGAATCTCTTTCTCGTTTAATCCCATAAATCTGAGGATAACTCCTCTTTAACATTTTGCTGTATTTGCCCATGATTAATTAACATGTGACCAGTCCCCAATTGTTTCTTTCATTCAATTGAACTTTTTCATCAGGGTTGTGCATAGTCCGAAAACTCAGTCTCTGTTAATTATTGGATGCTGCTGATTGGATTGCATCTGGCTCTTTATAAAAGAAAAAATATAATTTTGATAAAAGAATGCCTCAAATTAACTGGTTATTCCTGGCTAGAGTGTGGTATTAATAGACAGGAATAACCGTCTCATTTGGGGCGTTAATTAAAATTACATTTTTTTTTACATACCCTCAAATAAGAAGGGTATTCAGATTTCAGAGGAGCCAGATGCAATCCAGATACTATCTCAGCCGATCAAACGACCTACATAAAGAACAGGGACTGACTTTTCAGTCTAGATATTACTTGCTTTGTGCTTGGCTGTTGATAATTTTGAATGTGCTTTGCCTGGGTAAAAAAAACTCTATAGGTCACCTTTTACTTACATTTCCAGGGTAAATAGACGGATTTGTGAGAACTGGTACACATCAATTACTGTAAGTCTTGACTCAAAACAGGCCAAGGCTGAACACATCTAGACCAGTAGGATTAAAAATTAAAATTGGAGGCATAGAGAGATTGTGTACATAGTGTGGGTAGCATTCATTGTCTTGCTTACTCGATCTCTGCTGTGATTTCTGAAAGTACAACATTTTGCTGTCTACATTTTGAGGGAGTTAGTGAGTCCAGGGTCAGATCATGTGAAATTTATTGTCAGATATTTACTAGGCTCGTCTCAAACCACACATGCACAGAGAAGACATGTTAGTGTCATCTGTCTACAGCTACACTACAGCTCAAAGGAATTGGCATAGGGAAAGGGAAAGGAAAGAAAGGGAAGGAGCGGCAGTTTTAAACCGCGGTATATTTTGTCCAGTTCAGCCTCAAGCACGGTGCTAAAGCATCATGTTTCAGGCTGAAATGGACAAAATATACCGCGGTTTAAAACTGCGGCTCCTTCCCTTTCTTCCCTTTCCCTTTCCCTATGTCAATTCCTTCGAGCTGGAGTGTATAGCTGCTTTATTGCTATTCCACATTATCAGACTGAGAACTAGTGTATATTTTATGATGGAGGTGAGAGCTTAAATTACATTTGATTTAGTACTTTTACACATTTTCACAAGGCTTCACATCAACCATGTTTTCTCTGGATGTTAACTTAAATTCTGGGGCTGTTTTCATGAAACCTTTCTAGTCCAGCTACAGTGAAACCTGTCTATAGTGGCCACCCAAGGGAAACAAAAATTGGGGCCTTTATAGACAGGTGGCTGCTATAGACGGGTTCTTTAACACATGATCTCTCTCCGGGGGAATTGATTTAGCGATCACTATAGACAGGTTGGCTGCTATAGACAGGTGGCCGCTAAGACAGGTTTGACTGTACATAGTCGCTAAGAATACATACTGTACAAAGCTGAATGTTCTTTAGTTTAGCAACTTGCTAGGCTGCATAATGCATCAAGAATAGGGGTCAGAGTCAGAACATGTTGATTTTGAGGGAGCACAATGCACGCTGCCCATCTACCATGATCCAAGTATAAAATATTTGTTTGCATTGCTTGTATTTGCTTTCCAAGAGTAAAGTCCATGTCATTGAGAAGTCCAGTGTAAAGAAACTGAATAGTGATACCTCAACCAAAATAGAAGCATGACATGACAAAATATATCTCTGGTAACAGGTCGGAAGGTAACATAGAA
>OZ022586.1:15642479-15809979 GCA_963669155.1 Arbacia lixula | reverse complement strand
GTATGGAGGTTAGTATGAACAGACACCCTCTTTAAGTTCTTTTTGTGCCATGATTTCCGACTATTGGTTAGTAACTGGAATGAGATATTTATTTCATGGACATTAATTTGAAATATTTTGTTTACATTCATTTCATTATATTTATTGCATTGTTTATATTGAATCATATCAAAGATATCAATTCATGATGACAAAAGTTAATAATGGCATACTCAATTTCACAATGGAATTACAGTTTTATCAATTGTGCCTGTAAAATGCAAAAGGAATTCTTGCTGCACTATCATTTTTGTGAGGCACAGATAGGCATGTTTGCTTATAGAAATGAGAGTTATCGACCTTGCTCAAAGAAATGTATGATGGTTGTCCTAACCAACAAGAGAACTGCTCATGTCACACTCACTCACTCACTTGATCAGCTCTTGCCGATCAATCACTATTCTTCGCCACACCTCCCGATCTGTCATCAGGGTCGCAAGCTCCTGAGTATTGGTAGCACCTACCGCGTCCTCGCTTGCCGTGAATCAGCTCCCATATCAAGATACATGTAAACGTATTTCCCCCTCTTTCTGCCTTTCCTCTTGTGTCAAAAGAGCGTTGGTGAGATTGTCAGTGTCGGCAGCAATGTGAAGAAACTGAAGGTGGGGCAGTCCATTGCAAGTATGTCTTTTGGAGCCTTTTCAGAATACAAGGTAAGCTAGCCCCCCCCCCCCCCCCCCTTCCTCTTTTTGTCTCGCTTGAACAAAGTTCGGCTGAGACCTAGTAATCACTTTTCCTGTTAGTCTGTTGTTCTGTTAGTCTGTTACAAAAATTTTTTGTGTAACTTGCTCTCATTTCTTTATTTCTGCATCAAATCATACTTGGTACAAATGAGCCTTGGGTAATTGACCACATGTGTGTTGGTGAGGTCAAAGGTCATCGAGGGGTCAAAGGTCAAATGATATGAGGCCATGTGCGCCATTTTTCTGAAAGTTTTGGTTTAACCTGCTCTCATTTTTTATTCATTTCTGCATGTTTATTGATTGCGAAATCAGGAGAGACTCATGGTTTGCAAACCACTTTGTTAGTAAAATTAGGTATTCATGTACAGCTTGCAGAGTTCTTCATCAACTGTCTTTGTTGAATGCAAGTGAGACTTATCCCCATTTTGTCCCATCACCATTGTATCTCCAAGGAAAACCTTGAAACTATCTGTTTTGTTCACCAACACCCTTTGCCATGATTCTTAACATAATCTTAAGCCCTAATCATAATCCCCATAGTTTGATGGAAAGTTTAATGAAAATTGAAGAGTTTATTATATTTACATCTTTTTTTGTTGCTTTCTTTTCTTCTTATTTACCTTCCACTCTCCCTCATTTTGTTTTCTTATCCCCCCCCCCCCCCCTCTATCTCTCTCCTCCCTCTCTCCCCTTTTTTTCTGCCCCGTCCCACACTCACTCCCCTCTTCCTCCCCCTTTCTCTCCTCCCTCTATCTTCCTCCCTTCTCTTTCTCCTCCCCCTCTCTCTTTTCCCTATTTCCCCCCTCTCCCTCTCTCTCTCTCTCCTCTGTCTTCCCTTTCTTCTTTTCCCCTTCCTCCTCTCTCCCCTCTCCCTCCTGCCTCTCCCCCTTTTTTGCCCCCCTTCCCCATCTCTTCATCCCTCTATTTCCCCTCTTTCCCCTATCTCTTGCCCCCCCCCCCTCCCTCACAGGTGTTGCCAGCACACTTTGCCATCCCCATCCCCCAAGCCTTGCCAGAGTTTGTCACCCTAATGGTCAGCGGGATGACCGCTGACCTTAGTCTCTCAGAGCTTGGTGACCTCAAGCCAGGAGAGAATGTTCTTATAACGGGTGAGTCTGAAAAATAAAGACTATTGTAGTCTTCTTTTACCTTCGGCCTCTGCCACAAAATGGGCAGTTACGATAGGGGTATTCATACCCACCAAAATTAGTGAGCTTTAAACATTGATGTTCATAAAAATCAGAACAAGTTTTTTTTTTAAAGGAAATTTGAGGCATACATCCAGTAGAAGTTAGGATAGCATGCTCCATCCTTTATATTAATCCCGTCTGGTTCCAAGATTTTTTCTGACTTGTTTTTCATTCATTTACAGGATGAAGCACGCTATCCTTAATACAGGGTGGATGCCTAAAATTTCCTTTCAAAATTGAAAGTCCCCCAGAAAGCCCTTTCTATAAAAAGAACAAGTTCGTAAAGGAGTCTTTAAAAAGTGAGCCTTTTCTTATTTGTGTTCTCCTCATTTTTTCCCTCTGTCTGCTTATTCGGTCCTTAATCATTGTCTTGTCATTTACTTTTCCCTTCTTCTTCCTCGTGTTCTTCTCTGTATGATCATTCTTTTATTCGTTCAATATATTATTATTATATTTATACTTGCTAAGATCGCAACTTTTAAAATCGCGATTTTATGTGTCACCATTTACACTTGCCCCCCAAAACATCACAATTTTTTGATAGGAACTGCACATGTCCACCGGTCATCCGAAGGAGACCGGCGTGCTGCATGTTATGACGTCATAAGTGGAGCGCCTAAATCTGCGCAATGTTAAATGTGCGCGTAATTTTACAGAGAAAGATCAAAGGCAACCCACCGGGAGTGTTGCAAGTCACGGGGCAAAAAATTGTGATTTTTCTACGCTCACCATTTACACTGGCAATCTTCGCGACTTTTTAACACGAACTTTAACTCCGGGAAGTGATTTTTCTGGCGCGATGTTTTGGTTTTTGGGGTGGAAGTTGCCTAGCAACTTACACCCAAAGATTGCGATCTTAGAAAAATCTCTATGTGCCATGTTTATATTTTGTCACTAGTAATGCAGGCAAATTCTATTGAGCACATCCCAGGGAGTACCATTGTATCTTGCATAGGAAGTAATAATAATAATAATAATACAAAACATTTATTTGGTGCTTAATACAGGCGTTGCTAAGCGCACTGTTTTCTGTCAATTCTAGGAATTAAAGTAGAAACCGTAATTCAAAATGATAAATATATAAAAAACAAACTAAAAATCAATGTTGATGTGCACCTCTATTGACCGACCCAAACCTGGAATATTCCAGGGAATTATATACTAAAAAGGTAAGTTTTCAGCAGGGTCTTAAACTGATTCACAGAAGTGGCTCGATGCATATGGGCAGGTAGAGAGTTCCAGAGAGATCGGGCAATTACAGAAAAAGCACGATCACCGTATTTTGTTGAAGTACGAGGTCCAGGAGTTATTTGGATTGTAGAAGATGAATTTATGATCGTGATAATTACAATTTTCATCTCTTGTTTTTTCTAGCTGCTGCTGGAGGCACTGGCCAGTTTGCTGTAAGTAAATAAAGACCACAATCATTGTTTCCCTTGCACATTTTTTCTATCCGGGTTTAACTGTAATAAAACATGGCTTGTTTTGTACTTTTGTTGCCTTATATGGAGCAATATGTCTTTAATTGAAATATGTAAATGAGTAACCTGTCCATAAAGACCATCTACTCATAACGACCACAATTGTTGTTTTTCTTGAGCCGTCTTTATATACAGGTTCGGGTGAAGTAAAACATGGAGTATGTTGCATTGTTTCTCTTTCAGGTACAACTGGCCAAGTTAGCGGGGTGTCATGTGATCGGAACATGCTCCACGGACTCCAAAGTGGAAATGCTGAAGGTAGGCCATAGGGCTATATTATACAGATATTGACTGTTAGGGGGTGAAATATTCTATTCAAAGAAGTTATATATTATTACAAGGGGTTATATTTACCAGATATGCACCCCATACCAGTTGATATCTGTTATATTAGATGGCTTTAGTTGCACTTATTTCTATGTATATAAAAGAGCAACATTCTTTGACAAAGTAATATCCACCCTCTTACGTAACTTTGTGTTGTTTTGCTAACGTTGCAGGAAATTTAGAAAATTGATAAAAATGGATCCTCTGTTTTTATACCATCCAAATTCTTGGGAAAATGCTAAATTTTGCTTCCCGCTTGGCCTCATGATAGGTCTCAATGAGGAATATAAAACAAATATGCACTGCCTTTATCAAGACAACAGTGGTCCCTATGTGCATTGGTTGCATTCATTGGTCATAATATAATTATATCCCTTCTATGAATATTCATGAGTTTTCTAGGAACATGATTGGTGAATTGATGCTCGCAGAATACAAAAAAGATCTGCCCCGGCTCCGAATATCTTTTGCTATTTTTTCCTGGGGAGCACTGCGCATGCTCTATTTACTATTTTCTTCCTGGGCACTACTGCGCATGCTCTCTACCTGGTGACAAAATTTGTTTTGACTGCGTTGACCCACCGCGCACTGTGCACTATAGTTTACGCCCGCTCAGTTCCAACTGAGTTTGTAAACAACCATGGCAACCTTTCTTGTTCCTTTTCTGTTATTGTTTTACAAAAGGGATATAAAACAAATATACCAAGCTTTGAGTTCGAAAGTTTAGTGGAAATTATCTATCTTCGGAGGGACTGGCATAAGTTACTTTTTTTTCCTCGGGGCCTTGCCCCTCGGAAAAAATAGTTCTAAGCCAGTCCCTCCTCAGATAGATAATTTCCATTATATTCCACATACTAAGAATGTAGCTATATGATTGGTCAAGAGTTGATCACGTGATAAGGCGTAGTTTTTCCTATCAGATCACCTGAGAATAAAAGTTCGTTACACTCTAGGTGATAGTACTTATTGGTTTCGCTGATCTTTTCACTCCTCACAGTCCTAATGCGTGATTAATATTTTGAGTACGCTCGAAATAAGAGTGCGTTACACTCGGACTATCAGCTCCCACTAACGCGTCCAAACGCGCGTCATAACGCGCGTCCTAATTAACGCGCATCCTAACGCGTGTTCCCCATGGCAGCGGCTCGGGGTTAGGTAGAGAAGTAAACATTACTTTTGTACGTCAAATTGTCATTTTTGGTATAGATAGTTGGTTTCAGATGTGGAATATAAATCAAATAATCAACTTTTGGTTTCAGGCAATGAGACGAACTATCAATTCCTCGGCGATCTGAATGTATACGCTATCTTTCCTCAGCTGCGCTTCGGAAAGATAGCTACATCCAGATCGCCTCGGAAGTGATAGTTCATCCCATCACCTTCACCAACGTTGATTATTTGTTTACTATACAATCTCAGAGCTTGGTATATCTGTATACTATCAAAGTCACCTCATGAGCATAGAGCCTGTATGGAGATTGTATATGTTGCGTATAATATTGATATTTATGGTATTTCCTTTCTTGCAGAGTATTGGGTGTGATCGACCAATCAACTACAAGACAGAAAACCTCAAGGATGTGCTGCGCAGTGAGTACCCTGTGAGTAGACATTCTTCTTTGAGTTTGTCATGAATTGTTATTACTTTCATGAATATTATCTTCTACTCCCTGTTTATATCTGAGTGAATTGAATTTGATTTGATTGAGAGAAGAGACATCAAAACAAGATTTGGCAATGGCTAGCAGGACACAATGTTTGAAGAATTAGTCCCTTTTATTTTGGTACTATTTAACCTATCATGTATCCAATCGTAACTCCTATCGTAACTCCCATAACTCCTATGTGTTGTTTAGACCGCATGTTATTTTTCTTTTGGAAATACATCCTCAGTTACTTTCTTTCTTGCTTGTTACTTTGATCAATGCAAGGGGCATTAGATGAAATATCCACATGAGGTAAAAACCTAGATCTGATTATTTGTTGTTCTCACTTCATGTTATATTATTCTTGAATATATATTTACTCAGTTTCTTTCTAACTTGTTATTTTGATCAATGCAAGGGGAATTACCAGTAGATAAATCATCTGTACTAGGTTAAAACCGGGATCCAACTTTTTTTTCATTTTTTGCAATTGATGTTTTTTTGTTTTTTTGAAAAAATGTCCATAGTTATTTTCTTTTTTCTTTCTTATTTTGTTCAATGCAGGGGGGCATTGATGTGGTCTACGAAACCATCGGAGGAGATATGTTCGACACATGCCTCAAAGCGTAAGTGACATATAAGACGTAACCAAGGTTACGGGTTTCAAACCCCCTCCCTTTTGTTTTGTTTTCTGTGTCTTAATACAGGTGTGTGTGAAATAACAAATGCGATAACAAATTATAACTGATATTTATTCATCTGTATATGCGTGAAAACTTATTATTTTTATATTTTTGTATATTTTATGTTTATATGACTCTATATGTGACTCTATGCTCCATTTGGTTGTTGACTTTGCAGGCTGTCCAACAAGGGACGTCTCATTGTGATTGGCTTTATCACTTCCTACCAGGACTCAGGTGACCTCAAGGGCCCAGCCAATCACGCGGCCTGGGCATCAACGGTGAGACGCACGGTCTGGCGTAGCCTGGCTTCCAGGCTGTTAGACATTTTTAATCCAACCTGCACAATATGGTCTGGCGCTCACAAGACTAGTCACTGTCCTCCTCTTATGCCATTCTGACTACCACTCGGAGAACAACTAGAGAGTGATTAGTCTACTGCAGCCAGACCTGCTTTTGTACAATGCGTATTATAAATGCCCAACAGCTTGGAGGCCAGGCTATATTTATGTATGTCTTCTTCTTCTCCTTCTTCTTCTTCTTCTCCTCCTCTTCCTCCTTCTTCTTCTTCTTCTTCTCCTCCTTCTCCTTCTTGTTCACTTCGTTCTTCTTCTTCTTCTTCTCCTCCTTCTCCTTCTCCTTCTCCTCCTTCTTCTGCTTCTCCTTCTTCTTCTTCTTCTTCTTCTTCTTCTTCTTCTTCTTCTTCTTCTTCTTCTTCTTCTTCAACTTCTTCTTTGTGTTCTTCTTCTTCTTCTTCTTCTTCTTCTTCAACAACTTCTTCTTTGTGTTCTTCTTCTTCTTCTTCTTCTTCAACAACTTCTTCTTTGTGTTCTTCTTCTTCTTCTTCTTCTTCTTCTTCTTCTTCTTCTTTCAAGTAATTAGGAAATACTTCCGTGAATATTATGAATCATCCAGCTTATATCTCTTTCTCCCTCTCTCTCTTGCCCCTCTCTCTCTTTCTCTCTCTTTGATTTTATCCCCACCCGCATTCACCCTCTCTCTTTCTCTCCTTCTCGTCCCCTTACCCTCCCATCAAAATGAAGATCACTCTAAGTTATGAATCATTCACTAGATACCTCCATATTAGCCATCTGATTTGAACGTATGAAGTTATGTAATATGAAAATACATCAGGCAATGAATGAACTGTTTTGGTTCGTCTGTCAGGTGCTGCAAAAGTCAGCGTCCATCCGAGGCTTCCTCCTCTTCCACTTTGCTGACCAGTGGATCAAGTCGATGACCAAGCTGTCTGGCCTTCTGACAAGCGGCCAGCTGACAGTGACCCATGACCTGGGCAAGAATGACCCCAAGGGACCGTATAAGGGGCTGGAGAGCATCTATGATGCCGTCGATGTAAGTATATAATATTGGCCAAAATGTTTGTAGATGATGGGGTCACAGACTTGTTTGTGAGTTATTCTGTTTGTACTTAAAGGGATAGTCCACCCTGAAGATTAGTTAGTTTTAATTAAAGCAGAAATATGAAAGAAACATATTAGTGAACGTTTGACGGAAATGTCAAAGAATGAGATACATGTATTTTAAAATTTTGATTTTGTGACATCGCGTGCAAGGTGCTTTCCTATATGGTGTGTGCAATATGATTCTATAAATTACTCTTTTTCTGTTTTTGATGAAGGATTGTTTTTTGCTTCATAGAGGTACATGTTTAAAAACATGATTCTAATGATGTATCAAATCCACGGGTAAAATGATGCATAATTTAGCATTTTGAGAAAATCAACATTTTCAAAGTGATGCATACACAACATATGGGAGACGACCTTGCATGTGATGTCACAATATCAAAATTTCAAATAATCGTATCTTTCTTATCATTTGACGGATTTTCATGAAACTCTCACTTCCATGTTTCTGCTTTTGTTACATTTCAGAGTGTACTATCCCTTTAAAACTTTGGCTACTTTGAGTCAGTACCTCGGGCCAGCTTCTTCTTGCACTAGTATGCAAACTGAGAGTGGTAGAAAACATACATCTTCTACTTTGGATTACTACGAAATATCAGCGCAAAAACAATCTGAATAAATGTTCTCAGTGCCTAAGGATATGCTTGTAACATGTACGTTTTAAATGCTGTGTTAAAGGTAGCCCGTCCCTTTTGCAGACCTAATTCTGAAAGTTCCCTGACTTTGTCATCATTTGAGAGAGAGTGGCATTATAACCTTTCCCTGGAAGCAACAAGGCATAATATTCGGTTTTGAGGAAATAATCTTTGATAATTGATCGAGCTTTCTTTTTTTGCACCACGAACATTGTCAAATCTCAGTGAAAACTAGTTACATTTTCATTTATTCTACAGGAGTTATACTACCTCTGACCTTAAAATCTCACAGTTGGTATCCCAAAGATACGTGCTAAATATATGCAAACTTTCTTGAAGTTTTCAGAGGGTTGTAAAAGGGACGGGCCATCTTTAATAAATCTGAGCCTAACCATAATACTGCACCACTGAGCTGCAATTATTAATTTCTGATGGAACATTTATTTTGTCTCTCCTCTTGCAGTACCTCTACTCAAAGAAGAGCGAGGGAAAGATCGTAGTGGAAGTCAACCCGGCAGGGAAACCAAAGCTGTAAATGATTTGTCGTCAGTCTTTCAGAACAACTCCTTCCGTGTCGCACAAACTGTTGAGCACATGGTGATCACTGTGCGCCTGTTTCATAACAGTAGGCCTGAGCACTGTATCACAAATAGTGCAATGGATAGCAACTTTGAAATTGATTGCAAAGTTGCCATTTATTGCAACTCATTACAAATGATCACTACTATATATTGCAAGTCCTGGGCTCTGTTGCACAAAATTTACCATTGATCATAACTTTCCTATCCATGGCAACTTCTATGGAAACCTTGAATTTGATTGGCTGTCTAACAATGTTACCATGAAAGTTAGCATTGATGGCAGAGTTACCATTAATGGTAAGTTTTATGCAACAGGGCCCTGGCCAATCAATAATTCTGCAATCAGCTGTATAGTTAGAATAGATCCATGCAAGCAATGATCAACATCAATTGTAAGTTACAATTGATTACCATTGCAATTTCTTTGTGATATAGATGTACGATTGATTGCCTGAAACTAGAAAACTCAGGGAGAAAAATTATTTTAAAAAATATGACTTTCATGTAGTGCATAAGCATTTTTGTAGTAAATCAGTGATGAATTATGAATGTTATAAATTGTTGAATGTTCCAATCTTCCAATGTTCCTGGGGTGACCGGGATGAATATATTTTACTTGTATCTTTACTACATAAAGAGTAATAATTCTCTTTGTTATGGAAGCAATAGGTGTACACCTTCATGTCTGTATTCCTGTACTGAATAAGAAATATTTCCTTTTATAAAGAGTAATTAAGACCAAAGAAAATTAAGTATCTGTGCTTTAATTGATTACGGTATGTAAGACTCACTGCAAATTATGAAATTATGATTGAATATTCTGCAATTTTATCGTGGAAAAGAAGAAAAGATATGTGTGATAATGGTGGTGCAATGCCCCCTAGAAGATTATATGTTGCTGTATTTTATTTTGAAATTGTGATGTAATTGTGTGTAATTATGAGAATCTTCCTAGATGTTCTCCTAAAAATATGTGACAGTGAATATTATAGTAATGTTGGCCACTTAGTAAAAATAATCTAATGTCATCAGAAGATGATATCAGGGCTTTGTCCTATAAAAAAAATTGTGATTAATTGCAACTTGAGTTGCAATTAATATCAATCTGTACATGAGAAATAGTGGATTGGACTCTTTCCTGCCTGTCATGTTCATTCATTTTTTAAATAGATTTTTGGAACCGAACATTGTAGTCCACATTCAAGGCTTGAACTTTTTTTTTTTATACCAATTGTTTTATACCCATTCTCCATAATGTGTATTAGGAACAATTATCCCACAATGCATTGCGTAGCTCCATGCACATTTGCAGTCATACACACTTCCTGTGTAATATGTTAATACACTAGACTGGGATAAGCCACTTTGTAATTGCACGCTGCGCATGAGTAGATTATTGCTGGAAGAAAATGACCTCAGATCAATGTTAAATTCGAAATTCATTAGGTAGTCAACCACATTTATAATCTTCATCATGCAGATATGGCAACAGCTACTGTATAAGCTGTTATTTTCGCGTACATATATTTTCGCGAATGGCGGCTTCTGTCACATATTCGCGTGTTGTTAAATTCGCGTTCACGTACACTCATCCAGGGAAATTCCCTGACATCATACGACCATGCTGTTGATATGAGAATATTTTCGCGCGTTGTTAAATTCGCGTTTGCTCGTTCATTCGCGAAATTCGCGAAAATAAAACCCTCGCGAAAATAACAGCTTATACAGTATTCAGCGCTGAGAAGGTAGTGAAAGAACATTCCACCATGTGCACCTGCTTCTATTGTGGTTCCGGGCACACAGTAAAATGTCCTTATATCCACCATCCAACACGACTTCATGAAAAAATCCCAGTCAGCAGTCTAGTATTATTTATTCAGTGGATTGTCCGACCATTGTGTAATTGTGAAAAGTTAATGGGTGTAACTGCAAACATGCACTTCATGGTGCATTGTGGAGAATTTTTCTTCTTCTTTAGAAAATGTGTGCCAAACCAAAATGCTGCATATTGGCACAGACTGTTGTATTTTTGGCCTGTGCTTGTATTGTTTTACAGAATGCACACATTTGAATTACTTAGCCAAATGATTTATGAAATTGTTAACTGTAAATTTGTGTTTGTAATTGGTGTACATTCTGGCATCGTTTTCTGTGATATTAGAAATCATGAAAAGTGCAATTTGCCAGCAAGTTTGGGAGTATTTCCTTTGATACATCACAATGTGAAAAACAGATTGAGAGGTATGTTGCGAATGTGGGGTAGGGGTGGGCAGTGAAGTGAGAGAAAGGAAATTAAAGGGATAGTTCACCCTGAAGATAAGTTGGTTTCAATCAAAGCAGAAACATGAAAGAAACATTATTAAAGGTTTGACGAAAATCCTTCAAAGGATAAAAAAGTAATCTTTTGAAATTTTGATTTTGTGATGTCACTTGAGTTGTGCTCTCCCGTATGCTTTGTTCTGTGTGATTCCATGTATTGCTCTCTTTTTCTGTTTTTGATGACGGAATGATAATTTTTGTAGAGGTATGTGTGTAAAATGAATTTCTAATGATGTATCAAATGCACAGGTTAAAGGATGTATTTCTTTTTGAGAAAATAGACATTTACACACAAAAATGTACAGATATATGGGAGAGCACCTCACAAGCAACGTCACAAAATCAAAACTTAAAAAGATCATAACTTTCTTATCCTCTGACAGATCTTTTTTAGACCTTCACTTTGTTTCTTTCATGTGCCTGCTTTTATTGGAACCAAATTAATTTCAGGGTGAACTATCCCTTTAATATGCATTTTGATGGGGCACAGCAGATATAGTATGAGATGTAAACATTAGATTCAAAGGAGAGAGAGTGGAATAGATCTATGTATGACCTATTAAGAGGAAGCTGAGGGCACACACTAAGGAGGGGTTGAGTTGGAAAGGGACAGATGGAAATGAAGAGGTTGCAAGATGAATAAAGTGAGAGGAAAAATAGAGAAATAAATGTTGAGAAACAAGGAAAATGACATGAGAATAGGACCGAGGGATCATAATCAGATGGTAAAATTGAGCAATGTGTAAGAAGTCGACTCTACCAGCGCCTCCTTTTCATTCCCCCTTTCCCTGACCCTACTATTAATTTTCATTCTGTCTTCCTTTGTCACTCAAGTATACCTTACACTGGAAGTCAATCTCCCTTTGAAGTTTTCCTCTTTACACTCCTTTTCACTCCCATAACTCTCCCTCAATCAATTCATGCCATTCTCACTTGCCCTGCCTTTTTTTATTCTCCATTTTCCCTCCATTTTTCCCTTGACCTCTTACTCGCCCCATCCCTTTCTCCTTCCAGTTTATCATTCAGTTCCCTCTCTCGCCTCACCGTTCTCTCACTCTCCCTCCTTGTTCTCTCTCTCCCTTGGTCTTTTCAATTTCCATCCTTTCCACAACTGTTCAAATACATTTACAGACCAACCTAAGGAAAACTACAGCCCATGTTTGTCAAACCTTTCAATACACAGAGTTATTCCATAGACATACAAAAATGCTACCCCAAATCTATTGCAAGTATACATGATGATATGAGCAAAAATGAGCAGTAGAACATTAGTAAAGGTATGTCTGCAAGATCAATTAACGTATTCATTAGTACACTCTCACCATGGAAACATTCAAACACATTGAACAACGACTAAATACGCTTGAGGAAAGAAAAGTACCATTTGTTTCCTTCACATGAAGAAATCTTTATTGTATACGCAGTTGAAACAGTTTGACTTGAACTGATTCATTTTCTGGTTGGTCTGAAGTAAGCAGGTGAGCAGCACAACGAGGCTGCCCAATAAATTTTCCCAGATCAAGACGAGATGAGGATGGGATGTTGCAGATGGCATAGAAGAGTTTTTCGTGTGAAGGAGACAGAGCAGCCAGCTATGGGAGCAGCTTAGAAGTTCAGCTTGGTTCTCTTCCAGTGGCGTCTCTTGGCATTGTAGCTGGGGAGAAAATGAAGGGACAACAAAGAAAAACAATGAATTTTGTATATGAACTCTAGCTGCACAATAACAACTTACAATCTCTGGGGAAATAAATACATAAGATATTGAAAAAATAATAACAGAGTTACGTTTTCAAACAATGAGAGAGCGAGTGTAAAAATCATATTTTAACCTTTTCACCTTGCAGTAATATAAAAAGGTATGTCCAGGGAACCTTACATATAACCTAACATATAACCTTGATATAAGATATCATAAGGGCCAAGTTTTCAAGAATTGGGAGTACAACTGTCCAAGTCTTCTAGAAGAAACAAACAGGGCAAGAAAATGAAATGAAAAGAATGGAGAAGTGTTGGTTTTAAAAACTTAAGATGTGTTGTTGTCGTTAAATGGTGATTTTAGGCGAGTTTCTCAATTTAACTTGATTACATACATCCTGGTAAATGCTGACATCTCCAAAAATATTGGGTTGGGAGGAAGGGGAGGGTTCTGGATTTCAGAGATTACTTTATGATACTAAAACTTGCAAATGGAATGCCAGTTTGCAGCCACAGATTCAAAGCTCTACAGGAGCATAATGATGGAAGAGGGACTCACCGAATCCTGTTGCCAGTCCTGAGACGCACCCACTGAGGAATGGGTCTGTTCTGCTTCTGCTTCTTGGCAAGCTTCTGCTTGATCTTGAACGTCTTGTGGGAAGGCTACAGAGCAACACAACGGAACAAGATGATTGGCACAATTAGAATTGTTTGATTTTAATGATTTCTGTTTCACCCATAAAAAGGCATACAAAAAAGTTGGGCATTATGTCCATCAGAAAATATGCATTCATTGCAAGAACCCTTAACAAGGTCAGCCTTGCCCTTGCTTTGGCTTTGACAGTCTGGGTCAAAAACAACAGGAAATAAATAGTGCAGGGCCAGGCCCAGGGGACATGGCCAGGCATTAATCTCTGGACTACATTACAATAGTCAATAAATTGCCTGCACAATAAGTCACACTGTCCACACTCTTGTATCTTCCATCAGACTTTGTCTTATTTGTTGACATGGCATGCATCCAGCGAAAAAAATAGACACTTGAACTTAGTTGAAAAAGCGGCGCTAATGCACTTTGGTATCTCACTAGTTTTATGAATTTTAACCCTAAACCCAACCCTGACCCTAAATCTAATTCTAAACCAAACCCTGACCAAAACCTCAACCCTAGACAAAATTTTCGCTGTTCAATTCGTCCAAGTCTAAGCAAGTGATTTCTAGGTCACTTTCTGCCGACGACAATCAGTATTGCAACTTTCCTATTGTGCGCATTACGTGGGATACCAAAGTCTATAGTGCATGATTGGCACGGAAAAAGCTCCCAGGCATAAAATAATAAATACCCACAGCAAATTTTCTCAGTGAAAATGACAATGAAGCCAATGAGATTTAAAGAGTTCGAATTTAAAGTGGCCCTGGCAGATAAAATTCCTTTTTTATGGGATTATGCCCAATATGGGATTTTAAGGGATTATGCTAGTATGCTTTTGCATCACCATGATCGACATAGCATGACTAATCGCAAGATGGGTGTGAATGATTGGAAAACAGCTGCTCAAGGTCATCTTACGTCAGACTTTCTTAGTTTTGAGTTGAAGGTGAAGTTTAACAGATTTACCTTTCCAAATTATTGAATTGTCATGATTGTGAAGAAGTTCAGCGACAGTGAAGCCCAAGATAAACCGTGCTAAAATTCACACCAGCACCAATTACACAATATCATTCATCAAAACAAAGCAAGCAAGCCAATGTAACTATTGTCATTGTCGATGAATAATAGTGGCATGCAAACACATAATCGAAGTGAGAGACAGATTACAGACTTCGTCCTCATAATTACTCTTCATGTAAGTACATGTACAAACAAAATATCCATAGCATGGGACCACAGTATTCCGTCGTTCACATACAGATAGAAACGGACGTTCTTCAAAATATTTTTCAATCAACGTCAATCTTAACCATCCCGACAATTAATAACATATAAATCAAACTATATGAATAAATATGTATCACTTTTATTTATAATGTGTATGTAATATTTAGAGTTTCTTATGAAGATTCATTTCAAGAGGCTTTTTACCATGGTTTCTGTCTCGAAACAACACCTTACAGGATTGAGTATTAAGAGGTCGGACAACGTTGAGGGCGGCAGGTGAAAATTTGGTTGGAAAGATCTATTTTTCTTGAGGGGTCTTTGGCTAGTTGGGAGCTAATAGAAGTGAAAATATACGGACAAATTACACTTTTTCTTTTAATTCTATATAAAAAAAATGCAAATTTATTCGAAAAAATGTATATATCTTGCATGAGTAGCAAACTGTATAGTTAATCTTGGAGCTTTATTAAAGTAATTATTTGGAGCTAGCTTCCCCTTTCCCAAATGGACGTGCTAAACTATTTACTCGGGATGACTTTCTCCGAACATTTCCTCACAAAATTTCAAGTTCAATGCAATTGATGAAATGGTAAGTCATTCTTGTTTAATGAGTAGTTACCTTATTGATATAGGAATACTTCCAGTCACGAGTCAATGCCGTTTTTGTGTTACTATCCTAGCATTAATGTAATGAATGTTTTTGAAACTATGCCGCCGAAAGCGTCGCATGTTGCTATGCTCGCTTCCAACTAGGAGCGGGGAAGTTCTGGCCAACTGTTGCGCTAGTACTCGAGTCGAGGCATCCATGTCAGACCAGTCGACCAGCTGCGACTGTCTGACTCAGTCAGAGCTAGTTTAGCTAGCCTACATGTAAGCCTATGAGTATGACACTGACAGTCTGCTTAGCCTAAGTTATGCTGCACTGCGTGCATGTCGAAGTCTAAGACAATGTTAATGTTCACAAAATATGTGCCCTGACTTAAATATGCTAGCCTTAGATGTTCACATTTGCAAGAGCATCGCAAACCTATGATGATTCGTGTGAATGTGATGTGTGACTGTGACTGTATGTGCGGAGTGTGAGTTTTGTCGTTGTCAATGTCTCAAGTCATGAAACAACACATGAATCATCCTTGGCCCGCTTAGATCTACTCGCAAATGCCCGTATCGTACAGTGCATACTAAATCTTACGTTGCATTGTTGGCTAAAATATGTTTTCACAATCATGGACAGGGGCTCTCTTGTTCTTGTTCCCGTTCTTTCTGTAAAGTACATTCTGTATGTCATGTATTGTTGTTGTTTTCCATTGGCATTGGCATTTGCTATTCTTCTTCTTCTTGTTTCCTTTCCTCCGATCTTCCGGAGATCGGCAGTGTCGCTGCTTGGTTAAAAAGGACTATAGTGCGGATTCGGTGTCGTTGTCGGGTGCAGGTTGCTGGGGGCTGTTTTGGAGGTAGAGATGTGCTTGGTGTATTTTAAGCACTAAGGACATTGCAAGGACTAACTCACTCTGGCCTTTGCCATGTACTGTACTCCGCATCATGTTTTTCACTGATGTTCATGACGTATACAGTAGATAAAAAGACATCTTGATCCTATCCACCTCCTTCCTTATCAGGTATACCAGATATCTACCGTCATAGATGAACCTTGATGAAGGAATAGCATTTTTGATGCCAATTGACTGTCAAGTATTGATGAACTCTCCAAGATGTTGACAACATCCGACCCGATCTGGTATCAAGAGATTCGGAGAAAGCGCTCATTCTTCGCTTGATTGCAAAATCAAAATAAACATCCAGTCAGCATGTCTTATCACAAGCAGTCCAATGGAGTGGACTTTGAGTATGACATGGTCAGTATTTCTAAAGCCACTCATTTAATCCTTCTATTCACTATAAAGCCTGCTTAAAGATATTTTTGAGTTCCATGATTCTACATGTATGTAATAAATCATTGTAACTTACTCGTTGACACATACTTATATTTTACTTTCTTGTTTATGTGGACCAGTAACCTGTAATGTTAATGAAGATGGAATTTTAGTTTGACACAAGGACAAAAGATGTGAGGTATGAATGGATGCAGAACTGAATTTTAGATTTAAGCTTTACACTACAGATCTATGCATTAACATTTCAACAATTATTATTATTTTGTTAAAATAAGGAAACATTTCTTACATGACTATGAATGGAGGGAGAAAATCAGGTTTTGACCGCAGTAAGAATATATTTTATTCTAAATGCTATCAAAGTCCTAAAAGTGGCACTTGTATCATTCAGTCAGTTGGTTTGATAAAACTGAACTCAAAATTAATTGAATATTTTGAGTGGACTCATTAGATTAATTGACTTGTTGATTGGTGGCTGATCTATAGTGTAGTTTGTGTGAAGATTTTTTTTTTTAATTGCCCTAAGCCTGGCCCATGGATAGGTTATTTTTTCACTGATGGTTAACCTTTATTGCTTGCATATATATAGTTGTGAACAACATTATTAAAGATATTTCTTTTCACTGTTGTATGGTATTATTGTACACTGATTTGACTGTGGTGACTCTGTTCGTTTTTGTAGAACCCTTATGACAGCTTTATGAGGAATCACCTGAAGCACTATGGGTATTACACAGGTAAGAAAAATAAGGAAACGAAAATATTTTGATTAACCACGGTAAATTTACAAGCCTGATGTCATAAAACATACTGTCTGAACTTTATTTTTGCATCAAACCCTTTGAGGAACTCAAATAATTTGACTGCCAGTCAGTTGATAAATATGCTTCCACCATAATGTTAGCTTTACCTGGTTTGAAGTGATCACCTTCTATGCTGGGTAAAAGTTTGTTTGTAATTTGATCATTAAATTCCTTCTTTTGCTTAAGTTCATTCACCTTTGGCCTCTGAGCTATTTAACGTCGTATCATCGTCATCCTTCTTTGTACCATGTTTGATTGAAATTGGGTCAGTGTATTTTAAGCAATTAGGAAAATATTTTGGACATTTTTGGCAATTTTGGGAAAGTTCACTGACATTTGACCTCTGTTTGCAAAAATATTAAAAAGTTATTTATGAGCATGACTTGCATGACTTAATAAATTGTGGTGTGAAAAATACCCTGTAAAAAGGACAATATCTCACAAGGGTTCATTATTTGCAATTGTCTCAAATTTGATTTATTTTTTTCTTTTACCAAGGTCGGAATGAGAACTACCGAACCCCCAATAAAGCTCTGAAGGCTTGGGACCGAGGCTATGAGATGAGCGATGGTGAATCTGATACGGAATACGAGAATCAAGGACTCAAAGATGCAGACAAAAATGAGCTGGGTAAGTCTTTTTTTAATTGTACTGATTTTCGTCCTTTTTGTTATACAGGGGAGGTTTGTGTGTATTAGCTACAAACAAAGGATTGAATTGTCAATCACCTTATTTTTCTTCTGCATATTGGTATTGCATGGCCTGTATTATGATTGGGAAAACTTACTGAAGCACTTGTACATTGTATGTTTATGGATCCCAGACTAATAGTATGGGCTGCAATTGTAAATTGTGTGACTCTTTCACAAAATCAATGATTTTGCCCATGGTATCATTACAATTCTCCCTATGGCATAGCCGATATCAAGCGATATCACCTCGTGATACCGATATCTGATCGATTGCTCTTGGGACGTATACTTCGGGTAAGAGTTTGTCGTCGGCAGAAAGTGACCTAGAAATCCCTTCTGTTATGAATTAAGCAGCGAACATTTTTTGTAGGGTTATTGTTAGGGTCAGGGTTAGGTTTAGAAGTAGGATTAGGTCAGGGTTAGGTTTAGGGTTAAAATTCACAAAATTAATTGGATACCCTGGTCTCCTATTGTACGGGATTGCTGAATGTTCGTGGACCGGAAGTTCATATCCCAAGAATTAAAGGTAAACAAATTAGAGCGCCACACACGTTCAGATTCGGAGAGCTATATGCGATAGGGAGAATTGGTGACATGGTATCATCACAATTGGTGATTTTATCCTTCAAATACAAATGTATAGTATCTGTGATGAGTGTGTGAAATTACTAACTTTTGTGATTCTGTGAATGAAATCACAGAGAATAACAGTTGAGAATAAGTTCCATTGAGTTTGGTCTTTGCATAAGTTGTGAGTCCAGGTCTAGTGTGCATGTTTGTGTGTGAGTGTGTATGTGAGGTCAAATTGAGGACACAACAGGTTGCTTAAATTGTATCCCAAATGTTGCAAATGAAGACGAAGGATTCCAGTGCTATTCATGATTTTAAATCACTATGGCAGTGGAACATTGTTGTTCAAATATTTGCTCTTTCATTCCAATTTGCAGAACACATGCATGTATGTACATGTAGGTCACACCGGAAGTACATTTATTCTTAAAGGGACGTACGTCACTGAGCTTTTGTGGCACGTTTTCATTTATAGAGGGCATTGCAATTGACGGCTTCAGGCGTGCATGAAGCGTGGCCCGGCTCGGTTAACATTCAGGAATCTCTGTATAACTTTGGCAAACAAGCACGCAATTGTAGTGATACGGATGACTTTACATGTGATATGTGCTCATTTTGTGTACATGCATCAAAGCGTGTCAAGGACTGTTGCTATTAGCACACGCGCGCGAGATCGACGCTAACACCGTTTTGCAGATCTCGAGGGTGGGGTAGTGTTGGTACTGGGGTGGGGCTGATAAGACCGCTGCCGAACGCTTCAATTGCAGCGCCCTCTATGAACGATATTGCACCACAGAAGCTCAGTGACGTGTTCCTTTAACTCTCTTTTTGTGCCCTGTCTGCGTTTTGTCAGCAATAATGTACACAAATCCCATAGAACAGCGTTTGACTGATACAGGAAGGGTTGATACTTTGTGCAAATTCTGCTTTTGATGCCACATTTATCCCTTGTTCCTGGTGTTTGTACATGTAAGCCATTGAGTAGTTTGTCCCAGATCTACAAATACAACTGTAATGTTTAAATATGCACATTTGTGCAGTGTGAGAACTTAAGTGTACACAGTACTGTAACTGTATACATGTAGCATGTACATTAGGTTTAATGCTTACACTACAGCTCAAAGAAATTGGCATAGGGAAAGGGAAAGGGAAGAAAGGGAAGGAGGTGCAGTTTTAAACTGCGGTATATTTTGTCCAGTTCAGCATGAAACATGATGCTTTTCGTGCTGAACTGGACAAAATATACCGCGCCTTAAAATTGCGGCTCCTTCCCTTTCTTCCCTTTCCCTTTCCCTATGCCAATTCCTTTGAGTTTTAGTGTACCATAGTCATACATGTATGGTGTTCCTGGCAGTACAAACAGTTTGATCTCCATGGAATAATTTGAATTTCCCTCCTTGAAATTGTATAGTAATTAGTCCAATCCATGGACAAATATTTTGGTAAACACATATTTTATACTTAGTGGTGTACACAAATAATATTTCTTTTTATATAGTTTTTTCAGTCAAATCCAAAATGCATATAGCAAATTGCTACACTGTATAACAGTGTATGCAACAGTGAAGAAAATTTTTCCCTGATATTAATAAATTAACGTATACCCTGTTGTGAAAATAAAGGCTGCCCTCTGTGGATGAGGTATGAGTATGTACATTGAAAGCGTCCTTGGTTACTTGGTGAGAGTGGAATGCACTACTTGCAAGTCACTGTTTGATCAGAATTTCAGAGCGGGTTTGTTTTCAAATGTCAATCATCACAACATGCATATGATTGAAGAATGGTCGATGTGAGATACCTAGCAACAGCGTCACAATGTCAACAAAGTAATAACTTGACTTTGTCAAGTCAGTTTGTACAATTCTTGTGCATGATGGACTGGTGTAAAAACATAATGTCAAGTCAGAACATCTGAAATGATGATTTATTATTATTATGGACAAATATTGTCTTTAGATGTATAAGAACTTCACTCCAGCTCAAAGGAATTAACATAGGGAAAGAGAAAGGGAAGGAAGAGAAGGAGCCGCAGTTTTAAACCGCGGTATATTCTGTCCAGTTCAGCATGAAACATGATGCTTTTTAGGCTAAAGCATCATGTTTAATGCTGAACTGGACAAAATATACCACGGTTAAAAACTGCGGCTCCTTCTCTTCCTTCCCTTTCTCTTTCCCTATGTTAATTCCTTTGAGCTGTAGTGTACGTAAATGTATACTGGAAGAGTGGGAAGCCTATGGATCCTTTTAATACCACCACCCTTCACTTTCCCTCCCCCCCCCCCCTCTCTCTATACATGTACATTTTACACTGACATGTACAATCTCTGTCTCTATAACCCCGTTCATATACACCGCCTATCCGCGAAAAAGGCGCAACATTTGCGGCAATTTTGCTGATGCATTACCGATAGCTGTGTATATGAACGGGAATCGCTCAAATAATGCGGTATTTGCTTCCTCCTTTTTTGCGCTTATTTTGCGGCATTTTCGCGGATCGAGACCTAGTAATAATACCGCAATATCGCGGTAAGCGAATCTTATAAACTGCGTCCGCAAAATAGGCGTAAATGTTGCGCCTTTAGCATCGCGCTCTGGCCTGTTGGTCGCTAATCCTACCGCTCGTATGGCTGAGCGGAACATGTCACCATTGGTTTGGAGAGAGTCCAGCTGTCCAAAACACCGCAACATTACGGCTTTTGGGGGTGTATATGAACGGTGCTTTTGCGGCTCGCTGGAAACTTGCTTACCGATGTGCATCGGTAATAATAGCGGTATATGGTATATGAACGGGGCTTATGTTTCTCTATCTAGTTCTCTATCTTTCTCATTCCTCTCTCTGTTAGATCTATATATACAATGTAAATCTCTCTCTCTCTCTCAATCTCTTTATCTAGCCTAGCTGTCACTCTATCTCACTCTCTCTTTCTGTCTGTATCATGCTCTCTATATCTTTCTCATTTCTCTCTCACTTTCCCTCTCTCTCTCTCTCTCTCTCTCTCTCTCTCTCTCTCTCTCTCTCTCAATCTCTTTATCTAGCCTAGCTGTCACTCTATCTCACTCTCTCTTTCTGTCTGTATCATGCTCTCTATATCTTTCTCATTTCTCTCTCACTTTCCCTCTCTCTCTCTCTCTCTCTCTCTCTCTCTCTCTCTCTCTCTCTCTCAATCTCTTTATCTAGCCTAGCTGTCACTCTATCTCACTCTCTCTTTCTGTCTGTATCATGCTCTCTATATCTTTCTCATTTCTCTCTCACTTTCCCTCTCTCTCTCTCTCTCTCTCTCTCTCTCTCTCTCTCTCTCTCTCAATCTCTTTATCTAGCCTAGCTGTCACTCTATCTCACTCTCTCTTTCTGTCTGTATCATGCTCTCTATATCTTTCTCATTTCTCTCTCACTTTCCCTCTCTCTCTCTCTCTCTCTCTCTTTCTCTATTTAACTCAGTGGCTCTATATGTATATCGTCAGCATTTTTATAAACGATCAAATCCGTGCGCTGTACGAATCCCATCATTCAAAAAAGGTGATGATCTCTCTCTCTCTCTCTCTTTCTATCTTTCCCTGTCTCTCTCTCGAGAGCTCTGTCTCACTTTGTCTCTCCGTCCTCTAGTTACAAAGAAGTGTGACCTTACTGGTGCAGCAATGTATGCTGTAACATACAAGTGTACATCGATCATGAATACTTCATCCTTTGAAAATACCAAGGTCCAGACATTAATGAACTCCAAACAGTACAAACACATCCCTTCACTCAACATCTATCCTTTACACTGTGTCTCAATTACAATCAATGACACGCAACCTCCGACCAAAACGACTCCATGAACATAAAAGGCCAATCCACATAATAAACACATTAAGAAAATGGAAAGAGGCAGATAATTTGGATGGAGAAGAATTCGCTCGGGCACGCAGAAATCAATAATACTCTCAGCTCGCTTGCTCTTACCCACTCTCACTTCATATGTTGTTCTTCGCTCTCAATACCAATCAATAACTCAAGGTGGCTTTAGGACGGGGTATACCATTGTCATGCATAACCTTCCACTTTCATTGAGGGACTGATATTGCCTTCATGGAATGTAATTTAAGTGCTCCCCCAAAATGTCTTAATTAGCTAGAATCCAATGCTAAAGCCTGTGACCAATATCCTGGGGCCATATTCAGAAAGCCCACGAAGCCTACGTACATGTACCTACAATATATTGAACTACATACATCTACATGTCCCAAAGTGCAATCAACTTCATGCAATATCAACCAGAAGCTACCCTAGAGAGGTTTCATGAATATATATGGCCGAGGCTGTTGGACATCTAAAAGCCAATTTCTACAAGATTGCATGTTATGGTCTAGCTAGTCTAAAAAGACGGGTCCCTCAACACTGGAATAGAATGCCTAAGTGATCATTTCAAAAAGTGTTGATGTGTGACAATGGTTGAACTTATCAACATGAATGGTGCTCAAATGTTATGATTGCTTGTATGTAGCTTAAAGGGATAGTTTACCCTTGAATTATGTTGGTTTCAAGAAAAGCAGACACATGAAAGAAACAACGTATCTATAGGCCCCTTATACACTGAGGCATAAAACAAGAGCGGCCTTGGTTAAAACGTGTTGTTCCTTTATGGTATGACCCATCATCTTGATGCTCCTAGCTGTAAGATTCTGAAGAGAGATGGGTAGAAAATTATCAATCTATCAATTTTATATTAGACAATTTGCTGTTGCTAGAAATACAAATGTTAACTTAGGCCCATTGACACTGGCCAGCAAGAATCGCGATTTTTTTTTTAAGATCGAGATCTTTGGGTTTACATTGCTAGGCAATTACACCCAAATAGCCAAAACATCGCGCCAGAAAAATCACTTCCCAGAGTGTGATTTTTTTTAAACTCCGGGTGAAAAACAAAGTTTGCAGGGTAAAGCAGCACTCCCGGCGGGTTAACTTTGATCTTTCTCTGTAAAATTACGCACGCATTTTTGTCATTGTCAAAAGGCACTCCGCTTATGACGTCATAATAACCATGCACCACACCGGTCTCCTTTGGATGACTGGTGGACATGCGCAGTACCTATAAAAAAAATCGCGATGTTTTAGATTGCGGTTTGGGGGGGCAAGTGTAAATGGTGAGGCATAAAATCGAGATTTTAAAAATCGCGATCTTAGCAAGTGTAAATGGCGCTCTTGTGTACAAAACACTGAGTCAGACACTTCTTAGTGTGGCTTCTATGCTATTGGACATTTTCTGACCCAAACTGAAAATAGCATAAAATATTCTAAGACTTGTCACTGCATAATTCTCCTCTTTTCTGAGTCCTAGCTGAAGAAGAAGTTGAGAATGATTAGTCTACTGCAGCCAGACACCTTTATTTCATGGTTTGGTTTAGAAATTATGCCAAACATCCTGGAAGTCAGCCAAACACTACCTGTATATGCCATCTACATGTATATTCCCTGCTGGAACAAGCTGGAAAAATTAGGAAATAAAGTGAGGTAATTGATACTCAGTATATTAAAAGTTAAAAACAAATTTAGTTACCAGTGTTTTTACAGTACATCAGACAGATTAATTAATTTCCAGTAAAGATATTTGACAATTTACCAACTAAAGAGCAGCTTGCCGTATCTCTTCACCTAAATTTAATTACTTGTATTCCGTTAAGAGCCAATCTTGTGCTATTTTAAGCTTTGTTATGAATTGTATCTCTTAAAATACTTAAGCAGATGGTTGTATGAACTTTTATAGCTTTTATTGTCAGCTGTCTCTTGCTGACTGTAATATTTAATTGTTGGATGTTGCGTACGGGTACTTGGATGTTAATTAAATTTGTATTTACGCGAATTGTAAATGTGATGTGTGCGCAGAGGTAGACAGAGAGGTGATGAAGGGAAGGTAGAAAGGAGGAGAGGGAAAAGGAGGAGTGGAAATTGGAAGCATATTGAGGAATTAACAGACGGAAGAAAATTGAGGGAGATTGAAAAAGGTCTGGGGAGAGAGAGACAGAGAGAGAGAGAGAGAGAGAGAGAGAGAGAGAAAGGGGGGAGGAGAGAAAGAGAGAGAGGGGGGGGGAGAGATAGGGTTAGAGATGGAAAGAGAAAGGGGGAGATGGAGAGAGAGATTTTGAGAGAATGAGAGAGAGAGAGATATATATATATATATATAGACAGATAGGGAGAGAAAGGGAGAGAGAGAGAGATGAAAGATAGAGATGGAGAAGGGGAGAAGGAAAATGGAGTAAGAGATAGCTATAGAAAAAAAATGTTTCAAAAGAGAAGAGGGAAATGCAGCGGGAAGAGAGGGAGGAGGGGAACGAGATGAAAAGGGAGCGCATGTGACGTCAGGGCAACGTGTGTTGGAATTCCCCGTCGTTGGGGAATTAAGTGATGCATCTCTCGTCTGACAACAACAGACAACAATGTAAGTGTGACCTCACATGCTCCTATTACGCAGATGGTTTATTTTTGAGATCCGAGTGTCAAGCTCTTGCTTTGTCCGAAGCTTCATTCATAGCGATGCCCATTGAGCTTAAAGGGAAAGTCCACCATGGGCTTGCTAGGTTTGAATTAATGCAGCAGCATGAAAGAAACAAATTAGTGAAGGTTTGGTACAAATCCATCAAAGGATAACAGAGTTACGAATTTTCAATTTCTTCATTTTGTAACATCACTTCCGAGGCTGTAAGTAGTGGACTAACTCTATGAAAATTTCAATTTTCTCAAAAAGGGTATACCATTTTACCTGTGTATTGATATATTATTACACACATTTTCTTACACACATCACTCAATGGAAAAGACTTATTCCTTCATCAAAAACCAGAAAAAAGCAATTTATGGAATCCTACAGCACTAAACATATGGAAGAGCAACTCGAACGTTAGGTCACAAAATCAAAATTTTAAAAAACAATGAATTTTCGCTAGACCTTCACAAATATGTTTCTTTCATGTCTCTGCTTGTATTAAACCAACTTAATTTCAGGAACTCCAGTCTAAACGGAAAAGAAAGGTGCTAAGCTCCCAAGGCGGAATTGCAGTGACCAAAATTCATAACTGTGTTATCCATTGACATATTTTTTGTCAAACCTTCACTTATTTAAACCAACTTAACATCAGGGTGGACTATCCCTTTAACACTCGAAACATCCCTAGCTGATATAGCAGAGGGCGAATTCTTGAAAAATGCTAGCCAGTGTTTGTTTCCTCCTCTTGTCACTAATGATAGCTGGGCCTGACTAAACTAACGAGTCTTGCCAATAAAAAAAGAGGGCCAGAATTGATTAATGGCGCCTCTGTCAATTTGATCCACAAAAAAATAACGGCTGATGTACTGGGATATAGGGTGTCGCATCATCATCATCACCACCACGGTCGGGTCGTACGGAGGAGAAATTATGGCCAATCACTACGGGGGATACGAATCAATTAGAAAGCCATTGGGGGTTGCCATAGCAACATGGCTGTGCTGTAGGGGATGTAGAGTGGCCAGCATCCTGGGGTTGTTTTCCTAGAGCTGAATGGATACCAGAACTAGTGCTAAATAACATAATGAATGACAGGGTCATTGTTGCTCTTATGTAGAGATTGGTTTCTAAATGTAATGTACGTTGTATTTGAAATTTGTAATGTTTCAATTTTTCACAAGAGTCTGTGCCTAATGATTACAAAGCTTGCATGATAGGCTTCAAGACACAAGCCATGGATTAGTTTGGGCGTAAGCAAAGAGAAATACTTTTAAAAGTACACCAAAAAATGTTCTCAATTTATAGGAATATCTTTTTTTTGAAGAGGAAATGTGAATGATCAATGTTTGATGTTATTGAATTTTTCTGAAATGTTTCATTAAATTTTCTTCATTTATCTCTTAAATGAAATCAATGATGTTTTAAAATCTTAAATCTCATGAGCATACAAAATACATTTTTATAATGAATTCTAAAATACACTCCAGCTCAAAGGAATTGGCATAGGGAAAGGGAAAGGGAAGAAACTAAAGGAGCCGCAGTTTTGAACCGCGGTATATTTTCTCCAGTTCAGCATGAAACATGATGCCTTTTAGGCTAAATCATTGTGTTTCATGCTGAACTGGACGAAATATACCGTGGTTTAAAACTGCAGCTCCTTCCCTTTTTTCCCTTTCCCTTTACCAGATACCAATACCTTTGAGCTGTAGTCTACTTAGAATATCTTCTTGTGATCAATAGATGGGACAGCTACAGGAATGAATTAATCTTCCACCTACTGTAATTCAAGTCCTCCCTGCATGAGTATTAAACAAAAAGTATATTTGTGTAGATTATAACAATTTACATGTCAGCAAAGTTAATCATTCTGATTAATTCTGTCAATGTGATAACACAAAAGCACCATACAGTATACTGGAAAGTGGGAATAATCACTAATGCTTCATAATTGGACATTTAGAAGAACTCTTTCTCTCTCTCTCTCTCTCTCTCTCTTTCCCTCTCTCTCTCTCTCTCTCTCTCTCTCTCTCTCTCTCTCTCTCTCTCTCTGAGGCTGTGTAAGCTTCATTCATTATTGATGGCAGCTGTTGGTGGAGTTGGTCTTGGTACTGGTTCCGTGCAGTGAAAGTTGCTCCTTATTGGTAGACGGAGCAAGTGGTTGGGATGGTTAGCAAGCGACCTTTTGTGTGGGTGCATGATCCCGTTCATTCATTCATTCATTCATTCATTTAGTCGACCAGCGTTGGGATGGAGAATGCGCCTGCACCTGGAAGCTACCATAGATTCTATAGCGTTTGCCGTAACCAGACTGAATTATTCATTTTGTGCAAAGGAGCCCCGGAGCTCGACGCTAAGATCACGCTTGGGATGCTCGGATAACGCGATGATATCTTTTCAGACTTTCCAAGCAATAGTGATATATCTCCAGCGTTAATAATTTCTTGAATTCATTTGACTGCTTTTGTGGATGAGGCACAGCTTATCGTAGCAGTCTCTTTAACCTGCTCTGTACCGAGCCTTGGAATCTGCATTGACTTACTACACATTTCCTGGCCGTTGAGAATGAGGAGGTTAAGGTAATATGACGTTCAGTTTGAATTATGCATTGAGAGCAGAAGGGTTCAGGCGCTTGCCTTTGATCTCATTGTGGAATCCTTGGATATATTAGCCTTACTCCAAGGCTTTGCATGGACATTTCTAATCCTAAATCTATAATAAAAGAGGTCTGATTACATACACATTAGACTAATCACTCTCCTAATACTTCTTACCAGGCTAATGCATGTACATAGATGAACTGGGAGAAGTGGACAATTAGTCTCGCCAGAAGTAACCTGAATGTATGTAAACCTGTGAGAAATGTCCCAACAGCCTGGAATCCAGGCTATATATGTTAACTATGTATAGTTATAACCCTATTGATGCGTAAACAAGCAAGACCACTTGTACAGTGTAGATGTGTCTTCACACGAATACTTCCTCGCGCACACTTGGATGTTTTCTTGTCAAAAAGTACATATGGTGATATTCAAGTCTTTTGGATATTCCTTTGGATTTTCAAGTTTTTGGAGAACCGGAAGTAAAGCCAGGAAAGCGGATTGACTTATTACGCATTTCTTGCACCTTCGGTGGTACTGAGAAGGTTAATAAGAATCCTGGAAGATATTTGAATCTTTACGTGCCATTGATACATCTGTGCACAAGCATACATACCTACTCTCTTGTACAACTCCTTAAAGGGAATATACTGTACTTGGAAGGCAAAAAAGCTTCCAAAAGGTGATCGTGAGCAATCTCCTTGCCAATGGTCTTAATCTCATGTAGTGTCCATTTTAGAAACTTGCTGAAAGCTATTTGCCCTCAAATGATCCATATTTGGAGTAATTAGTGATTAAATTGCAAATCCTCAAATGTTTGGGCATTGGCAAGAAGATTGCTCAGGATCACCTTTTGAAGGCTTTTTTGGTCTTCCCAGTACAGTATGTATTCCCTTTATGAACAGTAGTTGTGAAGCATGCAATAGGTTAATGGAGCTTCAATCAAGTGTCTTCTGGCTTGTGATCAACATACACTACAGCTCAAAGGAATTGGCATGGGGAAAGGGTAAGGTAAGAAAGGGAAGGAGCCGCAGTTTTAAACCGCGGTATATTTTATCTAGTTCAGCATGAAACATGATGCTTTTTAGGCTAAAGCATCATGTTTCATTCTGAACTGGACAAAATATACTGCGGTTCAAAACTGCAGCTCCTTCCCTTTCTTCCATTCCCCTTTTCTCTATGCCAATTCCTTTAAGCTCTAGTGTACCTTTAACCCTTTCTATGCCATCCAACATGCTGCTCTATGGGATTTGTGTGTATAAATGGAGAAATCATTGACAAGTGGTGCATGAAGGATTGAAATACAGGATCTGAGATATGTACAGCTCTGTACCTGTACTGTGCATGTAACATTTATTGTACAAAGTGCTGGATTGGTCAAATAAGAAAGTCTGAAGTGAGTATTTTATTGCTTTCATGTCATCGTTCTTTATAGAAATGCTGCATATCAACGGTAGCTTTGAACTTTATGTGTGCAGACACACGTACATGTATGTATGCACATCTATGTTTGTGTGTGCGTGTGGTGTATGTGTGTGTATGTTAGGGGGTCTTTGTGTACAGTGTGTGTAGTTTGTTGGTGAATTGTTTTATTTTCTTTGTTCCTCTGTTTGATTTTAGGTCCACTTATCATTACTTTGTTGACGCATTCTGTCTTGAAATATTTAATTTTTAGATTATATTCTCTATTAAATCATTAAACAAATTAAACTTTCTTTTCTCCCTCAAGTTTTTATCTGCATACATGATTCTTGGTCTACCTAGCAAATTGTCATTTAATTGGTCCAGAATGTTATAATCAGATTCAGTTGCAAGTTCTTTTCATATTATGTTGTACCTTATGTCAAAATCTATTGAATCATAAAACCAAAATCAAGAAAAATTACAATATTTACAAATAATCACAACAGATCAGGAAAATGTAAAAAAAAAATGTACATTTGTATTTTGATTGATTTTGTGAGACAGAACCCTCTGAGAGAATGGTACTTTGATTACTGAATGAAGTGACACTATAAGACTGTATAAATTAAATAGACAGGAGTTCAGGCTTATTTTTGCCCCTGAAATGAATAAAAAAAGCTCCATATATACCGGTAACCAAAATCAAAGCAATGCAAAGATATGATTTCTCTTAAAGAGCATAATATTCTACAGCATAGTTCATAGTCTTTATTTCAAGATATTTTTACATTGATCAATGCCCCATTGTTTGTGGATATGTATGGAAAAAAAAACAGAGAGACAGACAGGCAGACAGAGAGAGAGACAGACAGAGAGAGATATAGGGCTGTGTCTCTACCCATGCTTGAACATCACCATAGCAACCATGTACATTATCAAGTTGCTTGTGAGCAATTAATCTTCATGCCACCCAAATTCAATAATGGATATAGATTTATTGAGTTGTGAATTTATCATCGTTGGTTTCTCTGTGGATATACATACATGCATGATTGAGTTAAATTGCAAACATTTTCTCTCCCTCTGTCTGTCTGTCTCTCTCTCTCTCTCTCTCTCTCTCTCTCTCTCTCTCTCTCTATCTATCTGCTTTCTTGCTCTCACTCTCACTCTCTTTTCTATCTCACTCTCTCTCTCTCTCACTTATTCTTTCCTTCTCTTTCTCACTCTCTGTACTTTCAACCAGGCATCAAACCTCTATATTTCTCTCTCTTTCTCTCTCTCCCTCTCCCCTCTCTTTATATTTCTCATTCTTTCTTTTTCTCTCTCTCTCTCTCTTTCTCCATCTCTCTCTCTCTCTTTCTCTATCCCCCCTCTCTATTTCTCTCCCTCCCTCTCTCTCTCTCCCTATCCCTCTCTCTCTCTCTCTCCCTATCCCTCTCTCTCCCTCTCTCTCTCTCTCTCTCTCTCTCTCTCAATCTCTCTCTCTCTGCTTTCTTGCTCTCACGCTCACTCTCTATCACTTATTCTCTCCTTCTCTTTCTCACTCTCTTTACTTTCAACCAGGCATCAAACCTACACAAAAGGACATCTATGAACTCTTCAACAACAGTTTTAGCCAGCGCTTCGATGTAGTTCCTGATTTTCATACAATCTACATTTTCATTTTATCCCCCTTTAGCAGGTACATATACTTCAAATTAAAAACAGAAAAATAACTCTCTGTCTACAATTTATTTTTGATTTTACAGATAAAGAAGCAGCAGAGAGACAGAAAAGAACAACTCAACTTGTCTTCAACTACAGTGCAGGCAAAATGGTAAGATACTAAATCAAGATACTGATTTTCAACTTCATAGCTTCATGTTTGTTTGTTTTTATCAACCCTTGGTTCCAGAAAAAATTCTGCTCGATGGGATATGTGCGCATTTCTTGTTTTAAAATGCACCAAAATACATGAAGGGTTATGATTAAAACGATAACTTGTAACAGTATTTTCGTGGACTGAAATCCACATTGGCCAAGGTTTTTCTGCAGATTTTGCTCCAAAAACTACTTGAAAAGCCTCTAAATACAGCTTGAATGGACTTTATGTGGGGGGGGGGGGGGGATGGGTGCCTCACATTTTAAATTCCTCCCCCCCCCCCCCCCCCCTATATTTGAAGACACTTACATTCTATATTTTTACCATGATTTTACATATATTGAGATGAAAACAACTGAAAATATTTTTTTTAAAGACCCCATCGCCTCACATGGAGCAAATATCCCTTCCATGTAAAGGTCAACTTAAATGGTCCTTACAATGACAATTTGCTGTACAATTATATTCAAGAAATACAATGTATATGAGCTAATATGAAGAATGCTAATGCCTCATACATGTACATGTAGTAACTCATCAAATAATCATTAAAAAGTAGATATATCCATGACAATTAATGAGCTAGTAAAAGTGATCCATTAAACTGTTTAAATTATGCACACAGTGCTATTGAGAGAACTTCATGAATTATTTATATTAATAGCCCAGTATTAAATTAATTTATCCTTGGTGACCCACATCCAGCACAAGAGTTCTCCATTCAGATTGAAATGATAATTTGGATGGCATGCATTTTGCACACGACACTTCACTAATATTTTCATCTCCAGCTTCATGCACAGTGTACCTACACTACAGCTCAAAAAAATTGGCATAGGGAAAGGGAAAGGGAAGAAAGGGAAGGAGCTGCATTTTTAAACCATGGTATATTTTGTCCAGTTCAGCATGAAACACGATGCTTTTTAGGCTAAAGCATCGTGTTTCATGCATTTCATACGTTTGAATCAGAATTACATGTCTGAAAGGTTTTTAAATAGGATATGTTTATACATGTTTATTTTCACACCCAATGGTAGCACAATCAGTGACACATTCAATTCATGAACATAATCAAATGACGTAGTTTGCTATAGGATCGACCTACATGTGTTCAGCTGCTGTTTAGCAATATACACAGTCGACACATGTCATGAGACATGATCATTCTACTCTTAAAGGGTTACTAAATTAGAAAAGTAACTTCCCTTTAATCTATGTAAAACTATCCACTAAAAACGAATTTCACATTCGTTTGCCACAATTAAGTCTCATTTTCACAAAAATTTGAAAAAACCCACGCCTCCAGTGACGTGTGAGAAGTCAAAATGCCATAAATGCCAACGGCGTAAATAAAATGTTTTATTCACGCCATTCAAACAATACGTTACCAATGGGAACCTCACAGCTTGTCCGAGGTTTGTCTGAGTAGCGACAACTAATAGATTCAAAGTGCATTCCATCCAGTGAATCTGAATGACAAGATACAGGTGAATGCAATAACACGTTACTACGCAGTTAGGGGGAAAGTTGTGAATACATTACGAAAATGGTCTATTGTTGACTTCCGTACAATCTATGGAATTTTGTCTTCTCATACATGTACGTCACTGGAGGTGTGGGTTTTTTCAAATTTTCGTCAAAATGAGACTTTATTGCGGCAAATGAATGTTAAATTTGATTTTAGTGGATAATTTTACATAGATTAGTAGGAGCTTATTTTTCTAATTTAGTAACCCTTTAAACAAATTATAACCATGCCCCTTTGTTGCAGGTACCCAAGCTGCGAGAGCCCCGGAACCTTTATGCCTTGTCCAAGGACACAGGGCCCCAACAAGCACCACGCTGGTAGGGAGTTAAATTTAACTATTTAACATGGACAAGAGAAGACCAGCTAAGTTGGGGGGAGAGAGGAGTTGGGGGTAGAGTGAAAGAGAGAGAGAGAGAGAGAGAGAGAGAGAGAGAGAGAGAGATGGGGGAGAGAGAGATGGAGGAAAGGGAGAGATAGAGGTAGAGAGAGGGGGAGACAGAGATGAGGGAAACATGTAGATACAGAGAGGTAGAGAAAGAGAGAGGAAAAAAAGAGGAGATAAAGAGAGGGTGAGAAAGAGGGAGATCTAATTGTATTCCTCCTTTTTTGTCCTTTTTTTTTCTCTTTATCTTCTTGAGTTTCTGCTCTTGTTGTCATTGCTTCCTCCTGTTTCTTGTTCTTTTCTTCTCTCCCGTCTTTTTTTTTGTTCTTCTGCTTCTTATTCTTGTAATTTTCTTGTATTTGTCTTCTTCTTCTTCAGGTTCTTCTAATTATTGGTCCTCTTATTATATTTCTCCCTCTTCTTCTTTGTCTCTTTTCTGTTCTTCCAATCAATATTTTGTTATCATCTAATGTCATCCTGTCGGTTTACTTTTTCCAGGCCGGCAGACATTGAGGTTCTTCCTGACAGAGTGGTGCATGTTGAAGATGTTCCCACAACAAACGAACCTTTCTACCAGCCAAGTAAGTCTTCAGAGCCAGTTCTTACAGAAATAATTTCCAGAAAAACATTTAAAGACACATGGAGTTTACCTTTACATTCTTTAACATTCTTAAAATTTAAATTTCATATTCACAATAACTTGGCTCTAATTCAAATTTGTAAAATATATGAGATGAGCAGTAACATATGATTCAAATAATGCCAGGAAACATTACTGTTTTGTAGTATGTTTCCCAGGTCTATTTTTTTGCAGATTCAGAGTTAATAATGATATATATTTTCCATTTGCCTACATTAGCAAGTTGGCATGATATTCATACTATGGGTTTCTGTCGTCTCATCTCATTCTTAATTTGTCCTTTGACCTTTGACCTCCAGGTGGCTTTGAGAAGACCCCAATGCCCCTCCCCGAGGGTGAAGGGAGAGTCGTGTACAACCACCCCCTCACGCATGAAGAATATGTAAGTATCTTTAGCAGTGGTAATAATCATATTAATGGTTGCTATAGTAGGCAGTCCTCAGGCAAGCTTTGAGAGAAGTCATTAAGGTTTCAATAAGCTTTTGATTTACTATTTCGCATGTCTTGAATTTGATATGTTTTCTTTTTGACAATCACAAACATTGCTTTAAAGGGCATATACTGTACTGGGAAGGCAAAAAAGCCTTCAAAATATAATTTTTAGCAATCTTCTTGCCAATGGTCTTAAATTCATGTATTGTCCATTTTAGAAGCTTGCTGAAAGTCATTTGCCCTCAAATGATCCATATATGGAGTTATTAATGATTAATGATTAATGATTAAATCCTCAAAATGTTCGGGCCGAACATTTGGGGGATTTGTGATTTAATCACTCATTACTCCGAATGTAGATCATTTGAGGCCAAATAACTTTCAGCAAGCTTCTAAAATAGCCAATACATGAATTTGAGACCATTGGCAAGAAGAATGCTAACAATTATATTTCGAAGGCTTTTTTGCCTTCCCAGTACAGTATATGCCCTTTAAGACAATTTAAAATCTTCTAATTGAACGTACAGAATACAATTCTTCAATACAATATTTTTGCTCTATAAGTTTTGTAATGTATTCTCCTATGCAGGAGATGGTATCATGACTTTTAAATCATTGAAAAGATTAGGAAATTAATATGATTAAGATAAATGATCTTAACCCTATCTAGCCTGCAATAAATTTGTAACACGAAAAGATCGCGCTGCGATGTTTCATGAATTTTTTCGTCCAAGTCTCACGGAACTTTTAAGATCAAATTTGCCATGCGGGGGTACGCGGTCCTGAAGTTACGTAACATTTTGTATGTGCATGTCAGATCCTTAGAATGTCCACCTTAGAATTAACTAAAAATAAAGTTAGTTTCAATGAAGAATATTTATATTTCATAATTGCATTTACTGACTTCATCCATGTTCGTGATTCCTAGTTCCTGCGGTCCCGAATCGGGGGCAACCGAAACGGGCCCATTCCCCGAGCCGCCAAGCTGAAGTCTGCGGACGACACGACGCTCATCTTCGAATCTCGCTTTGAGAGTGGCAACCTCATGAAAGCAATACAAGTGTGAGTACCTCCTAGCCTGATCTCAAGGCTTTTGAATATAGAGTCTTGTATTCCCACGACGAGCCCTTTTTCATTTTTCTCTTTTCTTCCACCCTCCAAGATAGAGAAGGAATTGAGAATGAAAGGTCTAATGCAACCAGCCCTGTTTCATGAAAGACATGAAAAAAAAAAGACATGAAAAAAATCATTGATTTGAAAAACATCTTTGATTTAGCTGGCAGTTCTTTGATTTAAGTGAATTTCATTCACCAGTAGTTTACTTTTAAAAAACTTAAAGCTAGCATTGTCTAAATTCAAAGATTCAACTGCAAATTTAAATGTATTTCCATACATTTTCAAAGTGAAACATAGAAACAAAAAATACAAATAAAAATGTGTGACAGAGAAAAATGTAAAAGAAATACTAGGCAAAGCTTAGGTAAACATGATAATAAATGTTTAATAATGCATGAATTCCCTTTATTTTTAGCTTGAAATTTAATGGAGGAGACCCAAAGTTGAAAAAGCTGATTTTATATAATTTGATTTTATTTCATTAGCCAGATTTGAGGTTAAAGACTTACATAAATCCAGTTTATTTGGAAGAAAACAATTAAATATTTTCATTTGCTTTTCCAGATCTTAGATTGAATACAAGCTAGAGCTGCAATATGACCTCTACCCACATAAAAGATCTGTGAATTTTAAATGATATGATTTGATTTGCCAGATCTAAGGCAAAAGATTTTGATTTTATTTGGAACTAAAATAGCTATAACATACTGAATCTTATTTGCTGTTCCAGATCTGAGTTTGAATATGAGCTGGAACTCAGATACGACCTCTACACACACAAACACACCCAGTGGTTCTACTTTCGCTTCTCCAACACCCGACGCAACGCTCGCTATCGCTTCACCATCACCAACTTCATGAAGGTATGATCGAAACTCCAAGCAAAACACTGGGATATCTCCTTTCACTGTTGGAGAAGTCGTCAAACTTGGTCATAAATACTGATTAATCTTGCGACCTACTCTTTCAGACCGAACGTATTAAACGGCAGTGAAAGCCCAGCCGAGCGTGTATTTTCGTTACCTCAGCAGAATGTGAAGTTTGTGGAGGGGTTAAAAAAGAAGCAAGGCTTGCGAATATTGGACCCCATATGAAAATATATAGAAATTATGTAATGTATAATATATATGACAAATAAAAGCATTTTGCTTGACAGTGGTTTTACTTGAGATGCTTCATTAAATAATTGCATTAATACAAGACTGAAATTAAAGAATTATTTGATACAACATGATTAGATTAATACATTTTTAACATAATTTAAACATGTTTGTGGAAATTGAATGCCATGGGAAAGCAATGTTCCCACCCCCTTCAACTTAAATGAAATCACAAATGTGGATCATTTGAGGGTAAATAACTTTCAGCAAGTTTCTAAAATGGACAATTCATGAATTTAAGCCCGTTGACAAGAAGATTGCTCAGTCACGATCATCTTTTGAAGGCTTTTTGTCTTTCCAGTACAGTATATTCCCTTTAACAGAGAAACCATGATAAATGAAACTTTGAAGATGAATAATTCACTATCGCATATAGCCGACATCAAGCAATATCACCTCGCGATACCGATATCTGATCGTTTGCTTTGGGACATATACTTCTGGTAAAAGTTTGCTATGTATTTACGCACAGAATCTGTAATTTTGATCCTTGTAAACCTTGTAATATTAAAATGGAACGGTTGTTACATGGACGAAGGCCTTGAAAAAAATACCACCAATCATTCACGGCGATGTTTGTGCCTACCTCAACATTGAATGTGGATGGACTAATGGAAGATCGAAAAGACACAAGCAAGACGATGGCTATAGAATGTTCGTGAAGCGGAAGTTCATATCCCAAGAATTAAAGGTAAAAAAATAGAGTGCCACATGTGTTCAAGTTTGGAGAGCTATATGCGATAGGGAAAGAAAATGAAACAGCAGGGGAAGTGAATAGAAGGATCCAGTTGGCTTGGGCAAAATTTGGCATGCTTAACTTTATCGTTCGTGATGAGAAGCTCCCTCTTTCTCTCAAGAAACAGATTTTCAACCAATGCATCATACCTGTGCTCTCTAATGGAGCAGAAACATGGACCACAACTAAGAGACTGGAGAGAAAACTTAGAGTAACCGAAAGGGCTATGGAAAGAATTATGATTGGTGTTACAAAGAGGGACAAAGTTAGAAACCAGGATTTGAGAAAGAAAACTAAAGTATGGGACATAGTACAGGAAATTAAATCAAAGAAATGGAGGTGGGCTGGTCATCTAGCCAGGAGGAAAGATGATAGATGGACATATACATTAACCATCTGGACCCCCAGAGCTAAATCAGAAGGAGAGGCAGACAAAGTAGGAGGTGGATTGACGATATTAGAGAATATGGTAGTGTGACATGGAAATGAACGGCACAAGATAGATCAAAATGGAAAAATGATGAGGAGGCCTTCCTTCAGCAGTGGAGAGAAAAAGGCTAAATAGAAAAGAAATAGAATGCGATAGGGTGAATTGTGATCGTTTCCCCTTCCCTCTTCTTCCCCCATCCTTCCCATCCCAGTCTGGCAGCCTGTATAACAGCGGGATGAGGCCCGTCATGTACTCAGAGCACAATGCCCAGACTAAGGGTGAGGGCTGGAGAAGAGTTGGAGAAGACATCAAGTACTACAAGAATGACGTCAGGTATGTATCACCTCATTACATACAGACTGTAATTGGTGATTAAAGGACATATACTGTACTGGGAAGACAAAAAGCCTTCAAAAGGTGACCGTGAGCAATCTTCTCGCCAATGGTCTTAAATTCATGTATTGCCCATTTTAGAAACTTGCTGAAAGTTATTTGCCCTCAAATGATCCACATTTGAAGTAATTAATGATTATCAGTGAAATTCTCCAAATGTTCGGCCCCAACATTTGGGGGATTTGTGATTTAATCACTAATAACTACAAATGTGGATCATTTGTGGGCAAATAAATTTCAGCAAGTTTCTAAAATGGGCAATACATGAATTTAAGACTATTGGCGAGAAGATTGCTCATGATCACCCTTTGAAAGTTTTTTGTCTTCCCAGTACAGTATATGCCCTTTAAATCACAAATCCACAAAATGTTTGGCCTGACACAATGAGGATTTGTGATTTAAATGACAATGAAGACCACTGGCAAGAATATTTCTAACGATCACCTTTTGAAGGCTTTTTTGTATTTCGAGTACAGTATAGTCCCTTTAAAGGGAAAGTCTACCCTGTAATTAAGTTGGATTCAATAAAAGCATAAACAAGAAAGAAACATATTAATGAAGGTTTGATGAAAATCCATCAAAGGAGAAGGAAGTTATTTGATTTTTAAGTTTTGATTTTGTGACGTCACGTGAAAGGTGCTCCCCCAAATGTTGTGTACAATTTGATTTTTGAAAATGTCCATTTTCTCAAGAGGATAGGCATCATTTTACCTGTGCAGTTGATACATCATTCAGAACATGTATTTAGATACAAACCTCTTTGAAAAGAAAAATTCCCTTATTGAAAATTAAACAAGCAATTTATGGAATCATTGAAATTTCAAATGATTATACCTTTCTCATCCTTTGACGGATTTTTGTCAAACCTTCTTTTTTATCAGGGTTTCTTTCATATTTCTGCTTTTATTGACACCAACTTACTTTCAGGGTGGACTATCCATTTAATTTCTTTTCGTTTATTCACATCCGTAAAAATACATGTAAATAAATAAACATTCAGACAAACATTACATTAAACCTGATGACACAAGCTATAACTTATGAAAATTGTATTACTGTACATACATCCAAATACAAGATAATATGTTGTAATATGATATCATATATTTGACTAACTAAAAACTTTTTTTTTGCTGAAGAATGTAAATGCAGTGGATGTGGGTGATTGGCAAAGGCCACGAGACCCGTCAAGGCTAAAAATAAATCTGTATAATTTACCTAATAATGCTTAGAAATTTATATTTTTAGGCATAAACCTTCGTCTTAACTTTAATAAGTTTCTATCATTTAGAAATGGATATGTTTTCTTTGTTTTGGGAATTTCTTTATTTCTGTTTTTATTTCATATTTTTATTATAACCTATAACATACCATTATCAAACAATGAAAAGACCATAGTTGATCAATTCAATTGATTAGAATTAAAAGTAATCATACCATATTTTAAGTATGGGCAGGTACACTAAAGTGAACTGCAGCCCTTAAAGGTGATATTCATAGGAAATAAAATCAAATAAATATAGTTTATTTCATAATTGAATGATTTATTAAAGCAATTTATGCAGCTAACATGCCATGAAAGTGTTCAGTTTTGTGTTGAATGACAGTAAAATTTTACTAAATTGACTCAGGGAAAGTGGCGTTGTGTGTACGTCACAGCCGGGATACGCTTCACAATGACCATTGTGTATCACACCTGTTAATCCACTAGCAACTGCCATCACAGTTTCATTAACAATGCATGATGCTTCTGGCGGAAAAGAAGCTGCGGATTGGCATGTTTGATGCACAATAACGCCTCCCTTTTCTGACGTCAGACCTAAAGGCTGTTTCGGATGACAGTAGGGCAAATTTGTCCCCGAGAATACGGTGATTGTTTTCACCCTAATTTCGCTTTTTGGAAAGTGATATATTGTTTGAATGTCATCCGAGCTCATTGTATGGCTTATCAACTTTCTGTAGATGAATATCTTCATATTTTTGGATTTTCTATGAATATCACCTTTAACATTAAGTTGAAGTTAATGTGTAATGATGCTGACTGGACTTAAGTATCAACATATTCTTTCCTCAATAAAAAGCAAGCAACATTTTAGTTCCTAAATTATTATGCTTTATGTACAACTTAACACAAATTTCTAAGGGATTGCAACTTATTTTACTTAGTATGCATGCGAGTGTAAATTATTTGTAGCCTTTGAAAATTGCAACAAAATGACACGAGTTTTCTTTAACAGAAAAAGTGTATTGCAGGATGTTGAGTGACAAATGTTTCGTATGATTGCAGTTATGGCTAAAATTAATAATGAATGTTTTAATCCTTACTACTATTGGGTGTATGCCTAAAAAAAAAAAAAAATGTTGTAATGTTTCTGTAATTTAGTCGACAGTCTACTAATGTGCATTATTTTTTCTTTGATGTTTTGTATTTTGATTGACTTTGTTTAACTTGTGTTACTTTGTATTCAGGCTGAAAAACATCAAGAGAAGTTAAGTAGACTTGTACCATGAATTTCCCCCACTTCATATATATCATAATCCTGCATCATCTGCAATTCCCAGTCACATTCCTCCGACCACCCCCACCCCTCCCCCCCCCCCCTTACCCCCAGCAGCATCTAATCCCCTAAATCTTATCTTATGCCCCTTAATCTTACCTAATCCCAAGAGCTTACTAATTTGTTGTTTCACCGCAAGAGAAACAAAATCCAATTGCACCGACCCATCTAACTTTTTATTTAACGCATCCTTCGTATTCAGTAATGCTGAGAAAACAAATGCAAATAGTACCATCCTGTTTAAAGGGGAAGTTCACCCTGCAATTATTTTGGTTTCAATAAAAAGAGATAAATGAAAGAGACATGAGTGAAGGTTTGACGAAAATCGGTCAAAGGAAAAGAAAGTTATGTTATTTTAAAATTTTGACTTTGTGACGTCACGTGCGAGGTGCTTGCCCATATGTTGTGTACAAAATAAGTGGATAAATTGCTTTTTTTCTGTTTTTGACAACGGAATGTTTTTTTCGCAAATGTATGTGTGTAAAAACGTATTTCTAATAATGTTTCAAATGCACAAGTAAAACGATGCATATTTTTGTGAGAAAATGCACATTGATGTCACAAAATCAAAATTTTGAAGTCAAATAACTTTCTTTTCCTTTGACCGATTTGCGTCAAACCTTGACTCATATGTTTCATTTATTTGTCTCTTTTTATTGAAACCAAAATAATTTCAGGGTGAACTTCCCCTTTAATTTAGTTTGCATTGAAACACAACTTGTGTATTCCTTGAACAAATACAAGTTCCTTGAATAAATTTTACAAAATAAATTCAAATACACCAACCCATATAACTTTTCATTGAAATACAGCTCATGTAGTCCTTAATGCTGAAATATCATAAATGTTATACTTACCCACAGATATTAATGACCACAGATGTACTGATAGCTTTCCTACATTAAAGGGATCATAGTATTTATAAATATTACAATTAATCCCGAAAGTCTACTATTGTTTCATTTCTCAGCAAGAGCAATTAAAAGCAATTGCATCAACCCATCCCATCTGATTTTTCAACGAAATGCAATCCTTTATGTTCCTTAACGCTCAGTTTAAGATGCTCTTGCTCCATTCCCATCAATGTTTGCTTCTAAACAACGCCTTTTTATTTCCTTAATGCTGAGAAAATAAATGCAGTTGCATGAACCCATCTAACTTTTCATTAAATTTGCATCAATTGTATTCTAAAAGGTCATAAATGTTTGAAACTTACCCACAAATAATAATTACCATAGAAGTAGGTGTTAGTAGCTTTTATCCTTTATGTACTGAAAGGTGAAGGATAGATAACATATTACAATTGCTCCATTTCCCATCTATTTTTGCATTCAAACACAACCTTTGTAGTCCTTAATACTGAGAAAAGCAGTGCAATTGCACCAACCCATTGAATTTTTCATTGAGTTATAGCATATTTTGTATGTGTGTATAAGATTTTGCTTATTCCTACTTAAAGGGATAGTTTAACCTGAAATTAAGTTTATTTCAATAAAAGCAGAAACATGAAAGAAACATTTAAGTTAAAGTTTGAAGAAATTCTGTCAAAGTATAAAAGAGTTATGATCTTTCAAAGTTTTCAGTTTGTGACGTTTCGTGCGAGGTTCTCTCCCATATGCTGTGTACATTTTTTTTCAAAAATTATGCATTTTCTCTAAAGGATATGCATCATTTTACCTGTGCTTTTCACACGTTAGAAACACGTTTTTACACACAAACTTGTATAAAAAAAAAACATATCCCCCATCAAAAACAGAAAAAGAGCAATATATGGAATCATACAGCACACAACATATGTGAGAGCACCTCGCATGTGACGTCACAAAACTGAAATTTGAAAAGATCATAACTTTCCTATCCTATGACGGATTTTTGTCAAACCTTCACTGATACGTTTCTTTAATGTTTCTGCTTTGATTGAAACCAACTTAACTTCAGGGTGAACTATCCCTCTAAAGGTAATGGAGAGATAGTAAAGATGGTGAAGATGACATGACTGGTAATCATGACAGAACCATTTTACATCAACGCGCAAAAACATCTGCTTTCAATCTTTAAAAAATATATTTTGATGTGCATCACACTCCATTCAGTAAAGCCATGTTTGTCCATGAATGAAGACTTCAACTCTATGTGATTAAGGTTAACAATGTTATATGTTCTTTAATATATCTAGTCTCAGAAACAATTGCCTTATGTATGATTTAGATATAATTATATAACCCTCACAATTTCATTGAGTTTCTGCACATCAATAGCTTTGATTGAATCATCTTTTGAATTAAGCACTAGCACTGATATGTGGTGATGGCTTTGTGAATGTATACTGTGTTGGGCATATATTTGAATATGGGTGACTAATAATATGACTAACCATTAATCCTTATTTGGGTCCAAGTACTTAAAATATGTGATTTGATGGCCATAACTTTGATATTAACTATACGATATATTACAATATGTATCACATGGAAGAGCATAACTTTCTGCACAATGGGCCCGTATTCTGAACAGAGGTTTAACGCAAACAGTGTACTAAACCTGGACTAACTTTATGGGACACCAAATAAAACAAAGTTAAACTTTATTTGTTGATTTAGTGTAATTGAATTTGTCCTAAGAATCATTGTGGTATATTGGGTTTGTCCACAAAGTACATGTAGTAACAGCGAATAATCAAAATCGACCACAGTAGTGATTCCGTGAAGAAAATCTACGATGTGGGGGTAGCATCAGACGATTCATTTGGCATCGATCCATAAAGTTAGTCCAGATTTAGTAGACTGTTTGCGTTAAACTTCTGCTCAGGATGTGGGCCAATGTGATATAGTACCTTTATAATGATCATTCAAAGCAGAACAAGGGTCATATGCTCATTAAATGTTTAAATTGGCAACATGGTAACCAAGGTTTAAAACCCACTTTAACTCCTTTAATTGACACAATTATTGCTCTAAGATGTGTGTTTTGACATATCGATTTATAAAGGAATGTTTGTTCTGCTTACTGATAACATTCTGATTTAAAGATGATAGCATTGCCAATTTTAAAGCCAAATAATGACCACTTTTGCTCCTAATAGGCCTTTGTTTTGAATGGGTGCAGACGGGTACAGTCTATGCTTTCCAACAAAAATTGTGAAGCATTGTTCAGTCTATGATTAGTGTATGTGCTGACACATTCCACATTCTAGAGCCTAGGTTAGCTTCAGAACTGAAATGCGCTTGTTGATAGCATTTTACATCGCCTTTCTCTCAATGCCACTGCTATGCTCCCCTTTCTATCTTTTTATTTTAGATTTTCAATGCGCGATTGAAATCTTTCAATTCTTAACCCATTCTTTACTGAGCCTGCATATATGTGGGCTGGCCTTTTTCCACTCAGTATTAAGTAGCACGACTCCACTACAATCTGCTGTTCGGACAATGGACAACAGTATTAACTATGAATAAACTTCAAATACCTTATTGGGCACAATTAAGCCACACCATCTTGGTTACTGTACTTCCCTGGCAATTCTTTGCATCCTTACTATAGACCAGGGTTCACAAAAGCCATCAAATCTAACTGTGAGCATTGGGTTCCCAGGACGATAAAGCAGTAGAAACCAGAAGAGAAAAACCATTAGAATTTCTACTTGTTTGAATATGGAAAGTGAAATAATTTCCAGTAGAAACCATTCAAAAATACCAGCAGAATGCCAGTAGAATCCACTGGTTTCTACTGGTTTCTACTGGTTGGACTTATATTATGTATGCTTTACACTCCTTTTTCAAACCATTAGATCTCACTGGTTTATATTGGTTTCTACTGGTCTTCAGTACCATTAGACTCTACCGGTTTCTACTGGTTTGATTTTGCATTTCCTCTTCAGACCAGTAGACTCTGCTGGTTTCTGAAAACCAGTAGAAACCAGCAGACAGTCTCTACTGGTTTCTACTGGTTTCCATGGGAATTTCGACCCGGGTTAAAGGGAATATACTGTACTGGGAAGACAAAAAGGCCTTAAAAAGGGGATCATTAGCAATCTCCTTACCAATGGTCTTAAATCCACGTACTGCCTATTTTAGAAACTTGCTGAAAATTATTTACCCTCAAATGATCCACATTTGGACTAATTAGTGATTAAATCACAAATCCTTGAAATGTTCGGCCTAAACAATTTGAGGATTTGTGATTTTATCACTAATTTCTCCAAATGTGGATCATATGAGGGCACATAATTTTCAGCAAGTTTCTAAAATGAACAATACATGGATTTAAGACCATTGGTAAGAAGATTGCTAACGATCACCTTTTTAAGGCCTTTTTGTCTTCCCAGTAACAGTATATTCCCTTTATGAGTAAGAGTAGCAGTGGTAAAGACAAGGGTACTCATAACCAATGTAGTGCTATTCAGCGGGGACCATGAATTCTATTCTACAAGTGTAATACTGGTAATAATTGTTCCTCTAACAAAACTTTGATCATGAATGAGATCAGAGGTATTTATAGAGTGGGAGAAGTTTCCTTGATTTTTTCCTGCACAATGTCATTCAAACATTGCTCCGCAAGCCATCCAACATGGGTAGTTCATGCAGATATCAATTTCAAAGCTTTTATAGACTGCTAATGTATATCCCTGTCATCAGTCATCCACTGTAGCAAATTAGTCATATTTCATCGCATTGGTCTTCAATAAGTATAAATGTTTGCTGGATTACTTGATGATATCAGGTGATGATTATGATTGGAATCATGTTCATCATGATGCTGAGGAAGAAGATATTGATGATGGTGTGACCTATCACGGGGAGGATGATGATAATGCTGATAATGCATATAGTGGTGGTGATGATTAAGGTGGTGGTAATTAATATGGTGATAATGATTATGGTGGTGATGATGATGATGATAGTTTATTATGGGGATGGTGATGATGATAGTTGCTATGTTGATAATGGTGGTAATTACTATGGCAACAGTATAATCATAATGACAGTTGTTATGGTGATGGAAATAGAGATCGTTACTATGGTGATGATGATAGTAATAATGGTCATATTGATGCTGGTAATGATGATGATGACAGTATTAATGGCCATTGTAAGTATCATGGTAGTAATAATAATAATGATAATAATACATAGAATTTATATAGCGCACTTTCCATCTTAATCAGATGCTCAAGGCGCTTCAGAGCAAATTGAAGAGAGAGAAAAAAAAATAATACAGGTGTGAACTTGTATGTCAAAAAGCACCATTATACATGTACGTCTTTAGGGTGCCCTTGAAGGTGGTCACTGACGTCAGGGTTTTCAAACTCTGTGGAAGAGATTCCACAGGGTTGGCCCTGCATGTGCAAAGGCCCGTTTTCCCCACGATCTCTTTGAAACCGGAACTTGCAAAAGACCGGATGTGGAGGATCTTAAGGTTCGTGATGGTTGGTAGTTGTGAATTGAAGATTTATTGTAGCTGGGGGTAGTTCCGTTGACAATATGAAAGACTAAAAGAAGTATTTTAAAGTAGTAGTGACCTTAGACTAAATTCAAATCAATCAATTCTAATTGAAAGTTATTCCGTTCTTTTTGCCTCACACTACCATGGTATTCACTTGTTCTTCTTGTGTTCCTCTCTCCTTCCTTTTTTTTTTGTTGATACAGGAGGAAGGATTTAAAAGGAGATCGGAACTTCTACTACTCTCTGACTTGGACGTTCACTACATCTCAGGACAATGATACCTGCTACTTCGCTCACTGCTACCCCTATACATACTCAGATCTCCAGGTGTGTGGTACTTTCTCCTTCTTCTTTTTCTTCTTCTTCTCCTTCTTCTTCTTCTTCTTCTTCTTCTTCTTCTTCTTCTTCTTCTTCTTCCTCTTCTTCTTCCTCTTCTTCTTCCTCTTCTTCTTCTTCTCCTTCTTCTTCTCCTTCTTCTTCTTCTTCTTCTTCTTCTTCTATTTCTTCTTCTTCTTCTTCTTCTTCTTCTTCTTCATCTTCATCTTCTTCTTCATCTTCTTCTTCTCCTCCTTCTTCTTCTTCTTCTTCTTCTTCTTCTTCTTCTTCTTCTTCTTCTTCTTCTTCTTCTTCTTCTTCTTCTTCTCATCATTGTCTCTCACCCTCCCCCCTCTTTTACCTGTTCTTTGCTTTCTTCTGTTTCTTCTATAATGTAATTAAGGAGAGTTTGTGCTTTACCTGAAAACGACTTTGCTAGGCTTTGAATTTGAATTTGTACATAACACAAGTAGGGTGTACTGCTGATCTAAGTCAAGTTTCATGACTTTTGTGAAAGGGCTACCCTTTTTTCTGTCTTTTTTGAGGGGGAGGGGGCATTGTTAAGTATCTCTGTCTTAATTTGAATATATTGTGAAATCTGCTTCTTGTGGCTTATGAACTTGACCTTTGATCTTGTTATCTTTATCCAGGATTACCTTCAGAACTTGACCAATGATTCTGTTCGGAGCAAGTACTGCAAGCAGAGAATGCTGTGTCGCTCACTCGCTGGCAACTTCGTTTATGTTCTGACCATCACCTCTCCTTCAATCAACCCAGATGAAGCAAAGGTAAGATAGATTGATTGAGTGATAGATAGATATATAGATAGATAGATAGATAGATAGATAGATAGATAGAAAGATCAATAGATAGATAGTTAGATTTATAAAAAAATCAATGGGAAGATACTAGCTGGCAACTTTGTCTACGTTCTTACCATCACATCTCCTTCAATCAACCCAGATGGAGCAAAGGTAAGATAGATTGATTGATTGAGTGATAGATAGATAGATAGATCAATAGATAGATAGTTAGATTTATAAAAAATCAATGGAAAGATACTAGCTGGCAACTTTGTCTATGTTCTTACCATCACCTCTCCTTCAATCAACCCAGATGGAGCAAAGGTAAGATAGATTGATTGGTTGAGTGATAGATAGATAGATGGATAGATAGATAGATAGATAGATAGATAGATAGATCAATAGATAGATAGTTAGATTTATAAAAAAATCAATGGGAAGATACTAGCTGGCAACTTTGTCTATGTTCTTACCATCACCTCTCCTTCAATCAACCCAGATGGAGCAAAGGTAAGATAGATTGATTGGTTGAGTGATAGATAGATAGATAGATAGATAGATAGATAGTTATATGAATGGAAAGATACTAGCTGGTAACTTTGTCTACGTTCTGACCATCACCTCTCCTTCAATCAACCCAGATGAAGCAAAGGTAACATAGATTGATTGATTGAGTGATAGATAGATGGATGGATGGAGAGATAGATAGATGGTTATATGAATAGAAAGATACTAGCTGGCAACTTTGTCTACGTTCTTACCTTAACCTCTCCTTCAATCAACCCAGATGAGGCAAATGTGAGATAGATTGATTGATTGAGTGATAGATAGATAGATAGATAGATAGATATATAGATAGATAGTTATATGAATAGAAAGATACTAGCTGGCAACTTTGTCTATGTTCTGACCATTACCTCTCCTTCAATCAACCCAGATGAAGCAGATAGATTGATTGAGTGATCAAAGAACATAAAAAAGGCAATTTTTGGAAAAAGTAGTACACAACATACAAGAGAGCACCTCAGACGTGATGTCACAAAATCAAAACTTCAAAATCAAATAAATTTCTTTTCCTTTGACCGATTTTTGTCAAACCTTCACAATTATATTCCTTTCATGTGTCTCCTTTTATTAAAAGCAGAATAATTTCAGGGTGAACTATTCCCTTAAACTGTCCTCTTCTGATATTTGGCCCATTCTTTCAGGTGAAGAAGGCAGTGGTGGTAACTGCCAGGGTTCACCCAGGAGAGACCAATGCTTCCTGGATGATGAAAGGCTTCCTGGACTATCTCACCAGCGAGCTGCCCGACGCTAAGGTATACGCCCTCTCTGGCCAGACGGAGATTAGCAACTGTAGATTTCGTCTGTGGAGAGCCAGTGTGGCGGAATTGCTGTATAAAATCTATGATGGAGTGCCCTTATGACTCTAAACAAATTCATGTTTCCCGGCCTCCTGATTCTTGATTGATGCGATAGTATCGTGCCCTCTTTTGACCCATTTTGTATACTCACAATTAAGTATTCAATTTTTATCTTTTCCTTATGTTACAAATTTTCAAATTGCAATACTACATAAGATTGCAGTGCATGTGAAAAGGATTTGTTTCTGATGCAGACATGCAAAGACAATGCACATCTGTTCATGGCTAGAAGAATCTTCAAAAGAACCTGTTTTTGTGATGAATGTTTAATGTGACCATATGACAGATGAACATTGAATGATTTTACTTTTTTGTGTGTGGGTACAATCCTTTGCAGCTTCTGCAAGACCCGGGAACATATGTGCATGAAACCTTACCAAGCCTAGCAAGCTCCTAGAATGCGTTCAGCTACATGCATTTTTAGCAACTAGCTAGGCTCGAAATGTTTCATGAATATAGCCTCTTTGTCTTTAAACTATGTGTTATGCAGTAAATAAAAATCCCTAATGATCATTATTATTATTATTATGTAACACCTCATTGTCCGTTCTACCAGGTGACAGGTGAACAGTCTGTTTTACTTGTGTTTTTGTGTACAATCTTTTACAGCTTCTCAGAGACCTGTTTGTCTTCAAGATCGTACCGATGCTCAACCCTGATGGTGTGATAGTGGGAAACTACCGCTGCTCGCTGGCTGGTAGAGACTTGAACCGCAACTACAAGACAATCCTCAAGGACTCCTTCCCCTCCGTCACCCACACCAAGGCTATGATCAAGAAGTGAGTGGATGGGGGAGAGAGTGAGGGAGAGAGAGAGGGGGGAGAGAGAGGGAGAGGAAGAGAGAGTGAGAGAGAGAGAGAGAGAGAGAGAGAGAGAGAGAGAGGGGGGGGAGGGAGAGGAAGAGGGAGTGAGGGAGAGAGTGAGAGAGAGAGGGGGAGAGAGAGGGAGAGAGGGAGAGAGAGGGGGAGGGAGAATGTGAGAGGGAAGAGAGAGAGAGAGAGAGAGAGAGAGAGAGAGAGAGAGAGAGGTAAAGATGAAGAGGTAGACAGAGAGGTGGTGGAGAGACAGGGAGTGGGGAGAGAAAGAGAATGATACAACAATTTTGTTATTTAGAATGGTTCCCTGGCGACAAAGAAATAAATTCAGGATCACAAACTTAATTTGGCTGTTCATTTGGGATGTAGTTTGTCATTGATGTGAGAGAACCAAATCTTAGCACGGTAGTACCAGTTAACTCTTTGTGTGCCACGTGCATATTTTTCTCAAAAAGGACACACAAATATCCTAAAGCAAGAGTTTATCTGGCACACAAAGGGTTTATCAATGTCCAATGATTCTCTTCTGTCCATAGACTGATGGAGGAGAGAGAGGTGGTGATGTACTGTGATCTTCATGGTCACAGCCGCAAGCAGAACGTCTTCATCTACGGCTGCAACAACAAGAAGAATCCTGACCTTAGACTCAAAGAACGCATCTTTCCCATCATCCTCTACAACAATGCTGCCAACAAGGTCGACCCTCAGATATCACCCTTTCTTCATCCTTCTCCTCTTCCTCTTCGATTCAATTTTCAGTAGTTTAAGTCTTATTTGTTAACCAGGGGGGTGTTTCACCAAGCTGTTCGTAAACTACGAGCGACTTTACGAATGACTGGTGACCCCTTCTTCTGCTAAATGCGATACCACACTTTGTTCATTGAGAATCTGATTTAGCGAAGAAGGGATCACCAGTCGCTTGTAAAGTCGTTCGTAACTTCGTTTCCTTTGATTACACAACTCTTCAACTACTATTACTCTAAGAATTGACAACCTTAAATTACTTCTATTACAATACCATCATGTATTTTGGTATTCTTTCTTCTCTGATCCATCAACAGTCTAACTACAATTCCTGTCAGGTGAAGATTTACAACATGTGTTGGTATTCAATTAAATTCTAATCAATTCAATTCAATTCAGTTCATATTATTGCTCCATGATGTATAAAAATACAATGAAATGTAGCCTCCACTGGCTTATAATAAATTAATCACAGTAACTTATATACGATTCAAGTAAATGCAAGTCAACATTTTCATCATGCAGGATGATATTGTTGCCTCTCTGGTTGGTGAACAGTTAAATTACAACAATTGTAAATTCAAAGTTGAGCAGATCATGTTTACATTTCATCACTCACTGTAGTATTGTTTCTTCTCTGATTGGTCAACAGTTCAACTACAACAACTGTAAATTCAAGGTTCAGAAGAGCAAGGAAGGGACTGGGCGTGTGGTGGTGTGGCAGATGGGCATTATGAACAGTTATACTATGGAGGTGAGTGAGACAGACGAAACTCTAAACCACTGGTTTTTCTTATTTATTTGATTTCAACCTGTGCTTTATTGAGCCTTCATATTTGCAGGCTAGCTTTTGTCCACTCAGATACTAAGTAGCGCAACTCCCACGTAATCTGCTGTATGGTTAATCAACGATAGGCTTAGGAATAAACTTCAAATTCCTCACTGGGCACAATTAAGACACACCCCTTTGCTAACAGCAGTTCCTTGACAGTAAATGTTGCCATACTAACTGGACAAGGATTAACAAAGCCCGAAAATCTAAACATGAAGAGCGAGTTACGAAACAAGTGGTTCGCGAACCACGAGTCTCACCGGATTTCGCAATCGATAAACAGTGCTAAGTTTCTTTTTTCAAATATTTTTTTCAAATCTTTTGACCCCTATATGACCTTTGACCCCATCATCCTCATGACAACACATGTGGTATTACCCAAGGATCATTTATATCAAGTTTGATCACAATTAATACAGAAATAAAGAAATGAGAGCGAGTTAAAGAAAAACTTCAACATTTTCGTAACAGACCAACAGACTAACAGACCAACAGACTAACAGACTAACATACTAACAGACCAACAGACTAACATACTAACAGACCAACAGACTAACATACTAACAGAACAACAGACTAAAAGACCAACAGACTAACAGGAAAAGTGATTACTAGGTCTCCACTGAACTTCGTTCAGGCGAGACAAAAGCATATTTCGCCTGATTTTGCAATCGATAAACAGTGCTAAGTTTCTTTTTTCAAATATTTTTTTCAAATCTTTTGACCCCTAGATGACCTTTGACCCCATCATCCTCATGACAACACATGTGGTATTACCCAAGGATCATTTATATCAAGTTTGATCACAATTAATACAGAAATAAAGAAATGAGAGCGAGTTAAAGAAAAACTTCAACATTTTCGTAACAGACCAACAGACTAACAGACCAACAGACTAATGCCTAGGTCACATAGCCCGGCCGGTGTCCGGCATCGGTGGAGCTCGGTGGATTTTTGAGGTGTCGCCGAGCTCCCCTCATCGGTGGCATAGCTCGGTGACGTGACCGGGCTCCGTCCGGAAATCTACAGGCGACCGACCAAACACCGGCCGATGACCGTCCGGAGTCTGTCTCAAAAGTGGAGATTTTTTTCGGCCGATGTGGCAGCAACTACCGGCCGATGTCCGGCCGATGGTCGGCCGGACATCGGGGGGTATACGGCCGGTACCCGAGCAGGTTAAAGGACACCGTGCGATCACCGGCCGGGTTGTTAACGGGCTTCGAACACTGCCCGGCCGATGTTCGGCCGGTGTACCTCGGACTTGGGGGGCCGATGGTCAGCTATTCCATACCTGTATATATATGTCCACCCTACCTGGAATGGTCAGTTCATCACTATGGCTGCACCGAGAAGACTACGAATGGCGTTGTTAGAACACGAGCTAGCTCAGGCGAGGTTCCAGTACAACTTGGTCCTGGCAGCACTGCTCGAAGAAGCCGAGAGGGAGCGACAGAGGGCCGGCAGAAGAATAAGACGTTGGTGGGTGCGCGAGTGGATCCTACGCAGACCTCGTTTCGGCCAGTATGAGACGCTCATGAGGGAACTCGAGGCCGAGCACGCTGCCGACTTCAAATCCTACCTCCGCATGGAGCCACAGATGTTCTCTGAGTTGCTTGACCGAGTTGGCCCCCGCATTGCCAAGACCACAACGTAAGTTTACACTTTATGAACCTACTGTCAAATTGTGCTGAAATGTCTTCCATCCATATTTATTCTAGTTTGATTTTATTCATATTTCACCCTCTTCTGTTGCAGGCATCGAACCCCCTTGGATCCTGGGCTGCAGCTGGCGATCACCTTGAGGTTCTTGGCGACCGGAAGCAGCTATCATGATCTGGCGTTCGCGTTTCGTGTCCCACACAACACCATCTCTCTGTTCGTCCCCGAGGTCTGTCAGGCCATCTACGACGAATACGAGGACGAGATGTGGGCCACTCCCCAGACAGAAGATGAGTGGCGCCCGGTAGCCGAGGGATTCGGAGACAGATGGAACTTTCCCCACTGTTGTGGCGCGATCGATGGGAAACATGTCGCCATCAAGAAGCCCCCCAATAGCGGCTCACTTTACTACAACTACAAAGGCTTCTTTTCCATTGTCATGCTTGCAGTGGTAAACTCTGACTACAAGTTCATCTGGGCGGATGTGGGGTCACCAGGGTCGTATTCCGACGCCGGCATCTTTAACCGGTCGCGACTGGAGCCAGGTCTGCGTGAGGGAACGATCGGACTACCCCAGCCGGATCCCCTACCAAATGACGACCAGGACACACCCTACTACATGGTCGGAGACGACGCCTTCCCCCTACGGCCATACATGATGAAGCCTTACCCTCATCGGCACCTGAAACGGGACGAGCGGATCTACAACTACCGGTGTTCCAGGGCACGCCGTGTGGTTGAAAACGCGTTTGGTATATTCGCCAATCGCTTCAGATGTCTGCTAACAACCCTGGGATTGAGACCGTCGAAAGTTACCAAGATCGTCAAGGCCTGCATGACCCTTCACAACCTCATGAGGACTCGTTACCCCAACCTTCAGAATGCTGATCTCGACCGGGAAGATGAGCAGGGTCAGATCATCGCGGGTGCATGGCGAGACCAAGCCGTGCTCGAAGATGTGCAAGCAGCAGGGCACGGGCCAAGATTGACCCGACCAGGCAAAGAACTGCGCGCATACCTCAAGAATTACTTTTGCAGTCCTGCCGGGAGTGTGCCATGGCAAGATGTGGCAATAAACCAGCAGTAACTTGTGTCTAATATTGTTACAGTATGCCGGATGCAGCCACAGACATTCCATTATTCTTCTCAGGATTTAACACATTTTTGATGTGTTATACTTTCCATTATTCAGTATGTTGTTTGCAAATAAATCTGTTATTGGGTAATCTTAAAACATTGCCTTTGCTCTTTTTAATTTGAACACTAGTAATAAATGCCAAAAGAAATCAAACCTGTTTGAAAGAATAAATCAATATTAAAATACACCAGTATGAATAAGATGAGATGTGTGTAAATAATACAACAGCAACACATTCATTGTGATTGAATTATTTTTAATCAAAGAATAATCGTCATTGTATCTTTTCTTTCACCTTTAAAAACTAACCTTTCATAAAGAAAAACACTTGTATCAACCAATATGATTAGCTTTGTAATTTTGTAATAGGCTTCAAATGATTGCCCATTAATATGTTTTCACCTTTTAAAAAGTATGTGTTTTTTCATAATGAGGAAGGATCTCCATTGTTTACATATCAGCTAAAGTCTTACGAAATATTAATTTTTACTTGAGTACTGTTTAACTTTTGATCTATGCAACTTTGTTAAAATTAACCAATTTTTATGGTGTGTTCTATAAAACCTTCTAAATGACATTTTCTTTCCTTCTAAATTAACTTTGTTTTACCTTTTGAGTTCTCAGTTTATTGCTCTAAGATGTTAAAAAGATAAAAACAATAAAGACAACGACAGAACTTTAGTTTTCATACCTTGGATGTTACCACATACACAATAAATATGGCAATAAACATAAACTGGCACTGTAGACCGCTGCCATCGAAAGAATATATATCACAAGATAACTATAACCCGACTGGCAATGCTGCCAAAATAACTGTCACTGTGAGTAACCGAGGCTAACTGTCACTGTAAGTATACGAGGCACACTGTCGCTATAAGTATCCGAGGCACACTGTCAGTACGATCACTAAAACTTTGGACTACTTGACTGAGGTGGGTCTCTGTCAGACTGTGAAGAACTCGGCCTGTCCTGCTCCTACTCCTGCTCATACTCTTGCTCCTTCTCCCGCTGCAGCTCTGCTGTGTTGTCCTCGGGACCTTCGTTTGTGACATCACGTTCGTTCGCATATAGCAACTGCGAAAGGCTGCTATCTCTTGACCTCTGTGCAGGTGACTGCGTGTTGAGGCTGATGTTGGCGGGTGAAGAAATCTGCCACGCAGCTTCTGTGATGTTAGACCCTTTGCTGGCGGGGAGCCTGAGGGGAGACGGCAAGGCCAGCAAGGATGAGAGGTCATATGTCGCAGAGGTGACTGGGGGTGCAGACACTGCCCTGGGAGGCTGAAACATAGCAAAAGCATAAAAATATTATTGCTGTGCAAAAGAAAACTAAAAGTTATGATATGCATACAGAAACTCATTTTTTTTTTTAAATATGTACTGTAAAATATCACTATGGAAGAGAAACATGTACCTGGAGCTGTTCATACAGCTGCTGTGGCGGCTGCTGCTGCTGCTGCCGAACTGGAGGCGTAATACAGGTGATAAACTGCTGCGGCTGCTGCTGTGGTTTCAGGGATGCGGGCTGAAGATACATCTGCTGTTGGTTATAAGGATCTGCCAGAGGAACGGCCGGCTGTACGATCTGCGGCGGGGGCTTTGGAGGCTGCTGCTGGGGCTGCTGCTGAATCCCCTGCATGAGCGGGACGAATCTCATGAATGTGGTGAAAGTCTCCAGCTGAAACTGTCTGTACCGGTGTGCCGGCACCTGGTTGTTCGCGCTTGTCATCCACTCCGCCCAGGCGTCACGCTCGGCCTGGAACGGATCTGCAGCTGTAGCCTGGGCTACACGCACCTGTGAAGAGAATATGAAAAAAAAATCATGTAATTGTAAATACAATTCTTGCATTTTGTATTGGGATGTAAGTAGCAGAAATTACAAAATTTTGCAAGTTTTGTCAAGTATTTACCTTTTCAGCTGCGTCCTGAGTGGCCTTGGCACTAGACTTGAGACACTCGATCAGCGTCCTGGACATGTCGCTGGCGGATGTAGCCTTGCTCTTCTTGCTGACAGCTCCCGCTCCCTGCGACATGGTCGGCTCAGACTCAGACGGTGCAGCACACTTCGCCTCCGACGCTGAATCCTCGTCCTCACCAGCAAGCTGAAGCATGAGCAAGCAAAACATTGACATTAGAGTCGAAAGGCGGAAGTGGGATAAGAAGGGTGTGCAACAGACAGGCAAAGAAAAAACATTAAGACGTTTCCAAGGCAACTTGACAAAATTCTGCTTGCAGATGCTTACCCTCCCACAAGTCGATTTCTGCGTCCGTGATATGTGATGGGCGTCCAGAAACTCATACGCCTTCAGCTTGAACTTCTGGAGTGACGTAAGGGGGGCTGCCCAGGATCCACTCTTGCCACTCTTGGGTCTGTTCTTGAGCTTGAAATGTTCGGTACGGCAACTTGTGAAGTGCCTCTGTATGGCTTGGACTGCAACATACAGAAAAACAAACCAAAACAATAAACCAGCAAGACATTTAATAAAATGCTTTCTTAAAGATAAAAGTACCAATGAAATCCGACAAATTTGATAACAATTTCGAAAAATTTTAAAAGCTGACAAGGTCTCACCAGAAAGCCCGATCTGTTCGCTAAACTTGTCCAGAGTCCAGTCCTTCAACTTCGTGTTTTTGTGGTTCTCATGCCCAACATCGTAGTACATAGGGTGTCCCTCGTAGAACTCTGCTATCTCTTGCATTTGCTCTGGGGTAATCTCCTCTATGGGCACTCCAACGGCTCGCCGCGACGTGGACGCCGACGAGGAAGAGGACTTGGACGTGGACTTGGACTGGGACGAATGGGAATCGGCATCAGACGCCTCTGACGGCTCTCCTCCGTGCCACTGGCGCCGCCTTCTCCCTCTGGTGATCTCTTTCGGGAAGAGGTTCTTGTCTTTACTGCCGGCGGCGCCTTCTTCCTCTTCTTCGGGGCCTTCCCCTTTCTGCTACCTGGTGGCGGCCTCTTCTTCCCGTCATCCTCTAGTGGTGGCCTCTCCTCTTCATCCCAATCATTTACTTACCCTCACAACTTTTCTCATCCTTAAATAGACTGTTACTCTAAAGTCTTTAAAAAGCGTGGTATCCTGAGATGTTGCTTGTATGAATACAACCAGCTGAATGTTGAGCACGGATCTCCGAAGCGAGCGGTTTATATACCAGCAACGATATCCGGCCGAGTTCCGGCCGATGTCCGGCCGAGCTTCGGCCGCTGTCCCTTACATCGGTCACCCACCGGTACTATACTTTCCAGGGCTCGGTCCCACATTGGTCGGAGCTCGGCCGAAACTCGGCCGGTGTCCGTTCACAAAAGCTTGTCCTCTGGTGACCTCAGAGGCACGGGACACCGGCCGATACTCGGTCGTACACCGGCCGATGCGTATTCCGATGTGGTAAGGATGGGGCTGCGATGAGGGAGCTCGGTGAGAGCCCGTCGAATTTTTAACTCCGAAGTTAGATTTCGCCGAGCTGCCACCGATGCGGTTTTTAGCCCCAAACGCCGGCCGGTGACCACGGGAGTCCGGCCGGTGTCCGGCTAAAATCGCATCGCTGGCTCATCGGAACCTCATCGGCCGGGCTATGTGACCTAGGCTTAAGGCTACAGTAGCTATTATTTTATCCAAAAAAAATAGCTTGTAGTTGAAATTGCATCTGCATCAGCGCGATGCAAGCAAACATCAGGCTATTTTGCCTTTCCGTGATAAACTGCCAGCTGTTAGGTAATGCAACATCATGCTCGCTGCATGCTGTGGTGTGAAGTGAAGGGTAGATTTCAGGATGGTCCACAAAATGGGTGCTTATTTTGCAAAATAGTTACCGATAGCTCTTTTGCCATCTAGCCCAAGTTTTGGAGGAAGATATTTTTCTAATGTATAGTATAATTGTAAATTACTCCCTACCATAATACTGGTAGTCCATCAGTATACAAATGATGCACAGGTCAAATGGGTCGGTACAAATTGTGTGCTGCCAAAGAAATGGTTTGTATAGGACTTTTTTCTTGCAATGTTTTCTCAAAAATAAGCAGAACAGATAAAAAAAAATGTCCATAATTTGCATTATAATTCAAATTCAAATTCAATTTATAAATTGATTAACAGTACTGGTCCTTCATATCTTGTAAACACAATTGCTCATTACACACCTGCTCGTAATCTACGTTCCCAAAATGATACCACCAAACTTGTTATTCCGAGAACAAACCTCTCCATAGCAGAAAAACGTTTTAGTATAGCTGGATCTAGAGTTTGGAATACACTCCCCTCTTCCATCCGAACAACACCGACCATATCATCTTTCAAACGACAACTCAAGTCATATCTTTTTCCAAATATCTAGTTTTATATTTTCATTTATTTAATGTGTATTTGTTTTGATGATTTTTGCTATCACTATTTGGTTTGACTTGGCTAACCCATCTGGGGCCTGGTGGCCTCAAGTGCTATACTAGAGCTTCTGTGAATAATGTGCTGACGGGGCTTGTCCCTTAAATTGTTGGTGAACGAAGCAGCAAGCAAGAGGCCACCAGGCCTCATCTGGCACAGTTGAGAACTCCAACGGTTGATGCAATTTAATGTATATATTTATATTTTATATCAGATTGTAAGCGCTGTGATACTTTTTGTGTATAGCGCAGATAAATAACCATTATTATTATTATTATTATTCAAATGCATAATGTGAACATTTATTGAAGTAGGAGAATTCTTACGAGATTCCTAAACCCATTCTATACCAAACTCTGCCCCCTTATGGCCTTTCCCGCAGAACTGGAACATGGTTATCTTGCGCTACTTCAATCCCGTCGGGGCGCACAAGTCTGGCCGCATAGGGGAGAACCCGCAGGGCGTGCCGTGCAACCTCATGCCGTACGTCTCTCAGGTTGCCGTGGGGAGGAGAGAGTGCGTCAAAGTCTTTGGCACAGACTACGACACACCCGACGGCACAGGTTGGTAAAGGGTTTCGTGCCGTGTGTAGAGGTGACACCCAGTCTTGGCATGATTATGACAATGTGATTTTTATAAGGAAAAGTTGTCCCATGATGCTGCATGCAGCCACATTCATCTTCTGTTTGCAGTCCTGTCTGCTTCCTGCGTAGTGTACTAGTGTATTATACCGGAAGCGGACATGCCTAAAAAAAAAAAATCTGGATTTTGCTGCAAGTTGCATTATGGGACAAGGTCTTCGGTCTTTGTATATTTCTTCATATCTTGCGCTGTTAGAAGAATATTTTCACAATTCTAACCTCTATTTCGTACAAAAAGTAAATTGTGAACTTGCATTTGAACTTGACCCCTCCTGCATTGTTTTGAAGTGTAATTTCTGAGGGTTTGACATTCAATGTCTGCCTCGCCTGGGCCCTGTTGCAGAAAACTTACCATTGATGGTAACTTTGCTATCAATGGCAACTTCGAGAGTAACCTTGAATTTGATTGGCTGTCAAGCACTGTAACCATGGTAGTTACCATAGATGACAGAGTTACCATCAATATTAAGTTTTATGCAACGGGGCCCTGGTCTACAATTTTCACAGGGGTGCAAGCACAAGTTTCGTGAGAGATTAGTCTCGGCCGATACGAAAACAAATACGGGAGTGATTGTGGGTAGGCCCAAGCCTGACTTTGAGGCTGTTGGAAATGTTGAATCAAAACTTTAAAGAAGATTCTATTGCTCATGTCAGACTAATCACTTGATCATCACCTCTTTTCTCAGTGTTGGGCTGAGCCCAAGAAGAAATCAAGAATGATTAGTCTAGTGCATCCAGACCCCGTCGGTATTGAATACTTAGAAATGCCCCAAAGCTTGGAAGCCAGACATGGTCTCTATCCCTGACTTCTCTCTCTCTCTCTCTCTCTCTCTCTCTCTCTCTCTCTCTCTCTCTCTCTCTCTCTCACATACCCATTCTTTTCTCTATGTCCACTCTTTTCCTTTGTATTTCTCACCTCCCCCCCTCTCTCTCTTTCTCTCTCTCTCTCTCTCTCTCTCTTTCTCTATCTCTCTGCTCTCAAGTATTCTCTGTCCATTTCTCATACCTCTCAGTCTTTCTCTCTCCAATCCCATCCTCATCGTATCTCTTTTCCTCTGTATTTCTCACCTTCCTCTCTCTCTCTCTCTCTCTCTCTCTCTCTCTCTCTCTCTCTCTCTCTCTCTCTCTATCTCTCTGCTCTCAAGTATTCTCTGTCGATTTCTCATACCTCTCAGTCTTTCTCTCATATCCCATCCTCATTGTAGATCCTATCACATGATCATGATAACTTCCTTCCTTCCATTGCCCTAATCCTCCTATAGGTGTGAGGGACTACATCCATGTGGTGGACCTGGCCGAGGGCCATGTGGCGGCCATCAAGAAGGCTTCCGAGGGATGCCGACTCAAGATCTACAACCTGGGATCCGGCATCGGCTACTCCGTCCTGGACATGATCAAAGCCATGGAGAAAGCATGCGGCAAGGAGGTAAGGCTTTCATGATAACAGTATACAAATGATGCACAGGTTTGAGTGGGTCAGTAGGAATTGTGTACACAAGGTAGCTCTGAATTGCCTGAACCCACGAGGCGAAGCCGAGTGTGTTTCGGGCAAAATTCAGAGCTACCGCGTGTACACAATCCTACTGACCCACGAAATAAACCTGTGCATCATCTATTTTATAGAATGGGCCCCAAAATCTAATAAAAAAGGGAAAAATCTCTGTCAACCTCATTTACCGGATGCATGGAAAAATCATGCGTCCGGTAATTACCGGATGCATGGTTATGACAAAATCATGCATCCGGTAATTACCGGATGCATGGTTATTGACCAATCAGATTGCAGAGATCCATCTTCATCATCAATGATCATCAATGATTGGAATCATCAAAAGTAAAAATTATTGATTTTTTACATAGAGAAGTGTCCAAATAACACAGCTAAAATATGAGATGATTTTCTCCATAGACCATGTCAAGTGGAGAAATAGAGTCTGCATGTATAGAACTACCAAGTTAATCACGCTTTAATTTGATAACAATCATTTAAACGACGTAGTCATGTCAGAAAAGACAGATTTACTGCGAATGTCCAGGGTGGCATTGAGTTCCCAAATGAACGTATTTGTAATGCACATTAGTGGGCAAATCACCGCAGCAACATCTCACACAGTGCTGCGACAGCGTAGAATTCAGTCATGAGTTTGTCCATTTCTCCATTCGAAATATCGTCCAAATTTACGTGTTTCACCTCTGCAAAGCGTTTAAATGTAGATAATGATTATTCGATGATTTTATTTAAATGTGTACTTACTGAAAGCGTCTGAATCGTCCAAAATTTGTTTAAATTCTTCATCTCACTTTATCGGAGTTTCTCGTGATTCGTGGGTGCCGCCATTAGCGTAAGCAGCATTGGTATCGATCATGTTTATTCTCGGTATCGCGATATCGTTTTGATATCGTGTTGATATCGCGTGCTGCCAGTAAAAAAAAATTACACGTTAATTTCTGGTAATTAACCAATCAGATTGCAGAGATTCTGACACCCATTCTATAATACAGTTAAACCTTCAATTAAATTCAATACTGTGAAGTACATGAATGGCAGTATAACAACTGAATTGATCCTGTTTACAATAAATGGCTGGCATGTTAAACATATATAGATTATAATACAATTTCAAAAGTATTATAAAAGTAAACAGATTACATTCACATACTTGTGATTTTGCATAAAATGGTATAGATATAAAACCATGCTACTTAACTTCTGATCATACCATTTTTCACCTATTTTCCATGAAAGGCTCTCTGTCCACTTCCACCTGCTCTTAATCGAGAAGTGAAGTGGGTTTTTTTAATATGCATAGAGTGTGGCTGTTGTGTACACGGGACCTCCATTTAGTGTCCTATCCGAGGGATGGAGTGTTTTCCTACGAAGGGGGGAGGCGTGAAAACACACAACACTGGCTCTTTTATAAAGGACTTGTGTGGGACTCTAAGCCATGGCCTTGCCAATGAGAGACAAACTCTCTACCAATGAGCCACACTGCTCTCCTGAGAGGAGGTATAGTAACACACAGCAGTGACCGCCAGCATATGTAGCATGTTTTCTGTGTTAACTACCAGATCAAGTATGAAGTGACGGGGAGGAGAGATGGGGACATTGCTTCAGTGTATGCGAAGGGGGACCTGGCTGAAGCAGAGCTGAACTGGAAGGCTACCAGAAATCTTGATGAGATGTGTAAGTTATGTGCTTGTTACTCTGCTTCTCTTGTGTTTTTCCTCCTTCTCCTTCTTCCCCTTCTCTTCACCACCTCCTTTTCCCCCATTCCCATCCCTGTCTCTGGTCTCTTCTTTCTGTTTTTGCTTTCCCTCCTTACTTTCCTTCTTTTTCTTATCTCCTTCCATTTTTTTTTCTTTCTCATTTCTATCACTTCTCTCTTTCTATGTTTTCTTTTTCTCCTTTTTCTTCTCTTTAACAGCACCTTCTTCCTCACCTTTGTCTCTGCTCTCCTCCCTTTCTTTCTCCTTCTTTTTCTTCTTTTTCCTCCTTCTATTCCTCAACATTTTTTCCTTGTTCCTGTCTCTGCTCCCTTCCTCCTGTCAAACATCCCTTAAAGGGCATATACTGTACTGGGAAGGCAAAAAAGCCTTCAAAACGTAATTGTTAGCAATCTTCTTGGCAATGGTCTTAAATTCATGTATTGTCTATTTTAGAAGCTTGCTGAAAGTTATTTGCCCTCAAATGATCTACATTTGGAGTAATGAGTGATTAAATCACAAATCGTCAAAATGTTTAATCATTTATCATTAATTACTCCACATGTGGATCATTTGAGGGCAAATAACTTTCAGCAAGCTTCTAAAATAGACAAATCATGAACTTGAGACCATTGCCAAGAAGATTGCTAACAATTACATTTTGAAGGCTTTTTTGCCTTCCCAGTACAGTATATGCCCTTTAAAGGGGTACTTTATTGCAAAAAACATTCCTTGCCACTATGATGTTAAGACACTGTCAAGGCCCAGAAGATGTGTACTAACAAGTAGGATAACTGTTATGTGTTTGTTTACATAGTTCACTCGCATATCAACAAAATATCTTTCTTCTTTTCTTTTTGTCTCGCCCACCGGAGGTGAAGGCGAGACTAAGGGATCCAAATGGCGTCCGTCCGTCGTCCGTCGTCCGTCCGTCGTCCGTCGTCCGTCGTCCGTCACAAATGTTAAAGTTTACCTGCAAGACTCTCTTATGATCCATAACTTCATAAGGGTTGCTTGGATTACAACCTAACTTGGGTCATAGATGCACTGGGGGTACCTTCATGTTATGGTGGCGTTGGAGGTCACAGGATAAGGTCAAAGGTCATTTGAGGTCATACGTTAAAGTTTACCTGCAAGACTCTCTTTTGACAAATAACTTCACATGGGTTGCTTGGATTACAACCTAACTTGGGTCATAGATGCACTGGGGGTACCTTCATGTTATGGTGGCGTTGGAGGTCACAGGATAAGGTCAAAGGTCATTTGAGGTCATACGTTAAAGTTTACCTGCAAGACTCTCTTTTGACAAATAACTTCACATGGGTTGCTTGGATTACAACCTAACTTGGGTCATAGATGCACTGGGGGTACCTTCATGTTATGGTGGCGTTGGAGGTCACAGGATAAGGTCAAAGGTCATTTGAGGTCATACGTTAAAGTTTACCTGCAAGACTCTCTTTTGACAAATAACTTCACATGGGTTGCTTGGATTACAACCTAACTTGGGTCATAGATGCACTGGGGGTACCTCCATGTTATGGTGCTGTTGGAGGTCACAGGATAAGGTCAAAGGTCATTTGAGGTCATACGTTAAAGTTTACCTGCAAGACTCTCTTTTGACAAATAACTTCACATAGGTTGCTTGGATTACAACCTAACTTGGGTCATAGATGCACTGGGGGTACCTTCATGTTATGGTACCGTTGGAGGTCACAGGATAAGGTCAAAGGTCATTTGAGGTCATACGTTAAAGTTTACTTGCAAGACTCTCTTATCACACATAACTCATCACATGTTGCTACAATGGCAATCAAACTTGGATGATGGATGCACTGGGGGCACCTGCATGTTATTGTGCTGTAAGAGGTCACATGATAAGGTCAAAGGTCATTTGAGGTCATACATTAAAGTTTACTTGCAAGACTCTTGGTGAAGGCTTCCTAACTTGTGCACAGAATTGTGTGAGCATGTGTGAGCATTACTGATGTAGATTTAGGCAAACATTACTCATGCACATTTATGCAAATTTATTCAAAGTCACTATTTTGCCCCTGATTTTGATGTTGTCTGTTTAAAGTTGCTTATTTGTTTGTTTCAGTTTTCTTTTGCGTAGCAACGGAGATCGCGATATTTCTGGTTATTTTCGCAAGTGGGCGAGACACAATATTGCTAATGCCTTGTGTTATCGTATGAGTGCACATTGTTTATTATTGTGCACTTACAACACAAGTGATAATAATAACTTGTTTTGTTTCTTCTCTTTATTTCTTATTTGTGGGGGGGGGGGGGGTGGGGTGGGGGGCTGGAACCCTTGAGATACTACCATTAGTACTTCTATTAGATATTCTAGAGTCTTTTTCTGCACAGTTCAACAAAGTGCTATAATAACTTAAACTTCTTCCATTTCATCTGTTGTCATTTTCAGGTGAGGATCTATGGCGATGGCAGTCCAATAACCCAAAGGGTTTTGAGCAATGCTGATGGTTAGCTCACAACGCCAACTCAACCGAAAAATTGTATGACCATCATTAGTAGTATAGACCGTCTTTCATCGATAGGTAAATCAATCTGTGCGTAGAGTACCGAAGTGGTGTCGTCATATCCATTGTTATGCAGGTTGCTGGTTATAAACAACATCACTCAATTGAGGGTTTCACTGGTCCCACATTGTCTAACAGGCTTGTATCGGGAACTCCTTGAGAGAGTACCCGCCGTGATCACCGATGTACGCTCTACTCACTTAGTTTAGAACCAGTTGTCGTGAGAACTGGCTCATATGTCGTCACACTTGGTACTCTATTTTTCCCAATATTCAAGATTTTGCAACAGAACATGAAATGTTTATCAGATTTTAATGAATATTTGCACAAGTATTCCATGTATCTCGCCTGGCACATGAAGGGATAATGTGAATGTAAAGTCTCCATTTGGGGGAATTTTAAGCCAAATACTGCCCTAAGTTTTGATACACACAATAAGATATGTGAGGCTGAACTAACTGATTTAAAATTTTAGCCCACTTCTCTGGAACATTTGTGAGCAATATCTCATCTGAAGGCAATGGAAGCCACCTAATATAGGCAAACATTGCAAGCAGTGATCAAATTTTGTAAACCTCTGTGAATGCTGACTTTACACTCTCTTTGAAGGCTGTTTCACACCAGGCAATCTTCAACCTGTAAATCATGTTTTGATTCGTTCATGTACCGATGCAGTTTATATTAAACTGCTCACATGCATCCCACCTTCCATGACAATGGGATTAAGTATTCTCGCTACATGCCTTATGAAATCCCAGACTATGTTCAGGTAGTAAAACAAATTGTGTGATCTGATAAAGCAAATTCATGAATATTTTATGGATAAAATTGTTTAAAATGTGCACTGATATGTATGTGTACATTGAAACTGTGTGTGCACCGCCTCCATTTAAAGGGACAGCTTACCATGATTAAAATGTGATTTTATGCAGACAGGTACATTTGAGCCCCAAATGTAAACAATAGACTGTTATAAAGATAATATTTGTTCACATTATTTGCTCATTTTGTTTGTTGATTGCATGTAAGTGGAGTGGAATATGCTTTCTCTTTTGTGTTGAAACAAGCTCAATGATTTGAGATTAGATAGTCACATTTTAAAGCTAATTTATCTTTGTTTATTGGCATATTAGTTGGATTAATGTTGAATTTCTCTGGTAAAAATTTGTAGCGTGCTCATAGAAAGAAAATCCAGCTTTTTCCAATGGTCCAATGCTCCCTCAAATCATTCTTGTCCTTCAACCATGACTTATGTTGCCGCTTTTACAGTCCCTTAAACTCTATTCCTACACTTGAGTGTAAAATTGATGGCCATACCACCAGAAGATTCCAGTATCTGCATGTCCAGTGGCTGTAGGAGCAACAGTACATTGTTTCAATAGCTGTAATGCCCTCTTGGGCCACTGGGCCTGCATTCTATACAACTCTGAACAATGCAGACCTCCTGTCTATTGAATTTGCACATCCTGTTTCTGTGATATCCAATGGATGTGCTAATGCTGGAACAGCAAATTGATAAATGGCGAAATGGTGTTGTACCATTCATTGAGGTGTAGTAATTATTATTGTAGACACAAATGCTTGTGGGGTCTGTATATGAACGTGTGTACGATGAGATGTAGTCGAGTGACGTGTCAAATATTCTATATGTGTCTTCAGACAATAGCTGAGCTCAGTGTGATTGTAGTAGATTAATAATTAATGTATGGGCTACCAACCAGACCTGTTCATGATCCGGCCCTGTAACTCTTTGTTTGTTATGTGCGTTATTTTTTCACAATTAATAAGTTCAAAGCCAATAGAGCAGCAGTTTCTCGAGCGCACAAGGGGCTAAGAGAGAAAAAAAATTAGTGTTTGTCTCTCACAATGACTTGATGACGTGTTATCATATATTGTAACATGAACCGATTGTAAATCAAAATAGCTAGAAAAACTCAAATTTACATTTTTGTGCCAAATTGAAGAGCACACAAGTGATGTGAGAATATCCAGCATATTGCCAATTTGAATTAAGTTCAAGTAATCATGTTGGGTATTTTGAGCATTTATAACTTGTTGAATCAAATGTTATAAGACTACACCACACATTTGGTGTTGGTCTGCAGCTACAAGTCTCGCAAATGTGAAGGCTTTCCTATCTTCCTTTACATTCAAACCTCAAAGAAACTTGCTCATGATTGTAGGGGTCACTGTTATATTCCTATGAAAACATGGAGACTTAGGCCCCGGTTTCACCGCGATAATCGTTCTGAGATCGGTCTCATAACAGTTACGAAATCTTCACTGGAGTGGTTACACCGCAGTGCACGCGAGCCGAATCATGATCTGAAGAGCACCGGTATCCATGAGTAACGATTAGCCAAGCCTGGTCTGTGGTCAAAGGTCAAATCGAATTTCCCGCACGCGCGCTCTCCGTGGCGGGGCATTTAAACCATCGCTTTGTCTACCTCCGGCGATGCAGTTTGCATGTTTACTCGTATGTGTTATTTCCTGTGGTGGACCAGTTTCGGAACGCTTGTGTGGTTACACCGCGTTCGAACCGGTCTCAGAACGGTCTCAGACTACCTCTGGAGGTGGTCCGACAAAAATGCTTTCGGAACGCTTTTGGACCACTTTTGGGTCAGCTGTTGTGGTTTCACCAAAGGTGAACCGTTCTGAGATCGTTCTCAGAACACTTTTGACTTTCGGTGTAACCGGGGTCTTACTCTTGAAAATATTTTGTTCAACTCTGAGACACTTGCATTTGATTTGAATTAATTGAAGGCTGTTTAAGTAGGCTCTTATATATAATTTATTTGATTCCAAAGTTTGGAAGAAATGTTTTGTCATTTTTATCGGAACTCAAACTGCCCAAATTTCTTTTGTTTTTCGTCTGGTTTTATGTAGAATACAATTTTATTTATCTTTTGTAGACTGCTTTAAGTAGAAAATGATTGAATTCTTTTGAATGTTTCTTGATTGTGAGGTTTGAAATCCTTCTACATTCGAACTGTAAAAATTCTTTAATATTCAATATTTGAATAAAAGTAGTGGCTGAAGCAATTGTTATTTCCAATGAAATATTTGAATCCTTATGGTATTAAAAAGTGGCTTAAATTGACGACACGGGCTTAAACAGCTTTAAATCCCCAAATGTAACCCTTTGTTTTATGACATTTTACCGGCAAGTTTTATCATGGTAAATTTAGTTCTAATCGTTTACTTCCATTTAGTAACAAAAAACTAAATCAACATATAAATGTGATAACAACATGAAGAGATTGCATATATTTCTTATGGAATAAATATTTGCTTCCTTTTGTCACATGATTATATTAATCCATGTGGAATGGGTAGGTTAGCATGACATAAAACAGTGGGCTAAATTTGGGGCTTTAAACTCAGTGTGAACTCATTAATTTATTTTTGTCTGTAAACTTGTTTTCTTCCAAAGAATTTTACCATTGTAGAATTGTTATACTAGTAATCTGCATGTTTATTATCATTCATTTACATTTCCAGCTCATGACCATCGCCAAAAAACCATTGTTGAAAGCTGAACACTCTATGTTGTCTTTGAATTTAAGTGAATCTGTATTTTTATGTTGACCTGAAATTTGACGCTATTCAATGAAATGCATGAGTGTGGATTAAGCCGCTGTAAAGGCAAATGGAGAGATGCCAACTTCAGAGACCAGCTTGGCGAGAGGTTTTGATTTTGCATGCAGGTCTTTGGTTTTATAAAAAAAAAGGATAATATTTTGTGAGAGATCGCAAGCCCGTGGGACATACTTACGTGCATAAATGTAGATCAACTACGTGATTGTAAGTTAAACAGAACAGCTACGCAGCATCGATTTTTAGGTCGGTACAGTGTCGTTGAGCAATTTTTGTTTCTGTGTCTGGCAAGCTGTCAATGCACGAGAAGAAGGTTGCTAGTTGTGTGAGCGTGAGAGGAACCTTCAATGCGGGAGAGTTGGCATGTCTTCAAATGCCCCATCATTAATGTTATTCTCTGATTCAATGTATCATGTAACATGCTGATTATCTCTTCTAAAGCAAGAAAGCTGATGAAAATGTAATTTATTTTGTGCTCTTATCAAAACGGTACACATGTGTGCTTTAGTTGCCTTCAATGTTATCTAGCAACCTAAGTGCCATGGTGATCATGGAGTGCCACAACACTCTGTTCTGAGCCCTCTTTCCATAACAGCATTAATAATTTTTTCTGTGTACCATTAGATTTGATTTTAGTGATGATGATTAAAGTCTATATTTATAATTTATTTTGGCCTGTGGAATGCTTGTGTCTTATAGAAGATATTGACGGCATTTCTTAACTTGTGTGCCAGATTAACTTCAGTTTTCGGAGTTTGTGTGTGTTGCTTGTAAACAAAATGCTCGTTTGACACACTAAGTGTTAATCAATACAATATCTGCATGGAGAAGAGGATTGAATATCTGGATATGTGTTGTGTGTCGTACAAAGTTCTATACATGTCACGTTGTTACATTAACCGGACTGCAAGCATGCATTATGACATGGATGTTAAAGTGAGGGATGTACTGGGGAGAGAGAGAGAAAGTGAGAGAGAGAGAGAGAGAGAGAGAGAGAGAGAGAGAGAGAGAGAGAGAGAGAGAGAATTGGGGGTGGGGGAGGGGGGTAGAAGAGTGAGGGTAGGTGGGAGAGATCCCAATGGTGAGTAAATGAGAAAAAAAACATAGGCGACTGAAGGGGAGAGATAGAGAGCACATACACCCAACGTTAGCCAAATTATAGTAAGGATTTGCCTCCTCTGCTATCCTTTTCCTTCCCCTTTTCCTCAGTTTCCTTTTCTATTTCCCGTTTCCTTCTGCCATATTCCCTTCACTTTTTTCTGTGTCCTCTTTCCTTCCCCTATAGCTCCTAAATTCCTTCTCCATTTTCAGTGGATAGAAGAACAAGCATAATTCAGTCATAAAAATGAAAGAAATGCTGAATACCTCAAATAATAGGTCAACTTAGTACATTGTAAGTACTGTAGGCCTATAATACTTGTAATGAGGACGCCACCGATATTTGACTGCACTTCTAACCAACGCAGATGGCGCCAAATTACTTGTACATGTGAGCTTTTCAATATGGCGAATTTTGACGTCCCTTCTTGGTAAGAGCTTTCATGTTTATCGCTTCCTTATTTATTCTGAAAGGTGTGAGGCACTCTTAAACGCAGTGACCATTTTCAAATAGTACATGTGTATATTGTAGTCGGTTCTGAGGAGCGGGGTGGTCTTAAAATTGGACAGTCTAGCTTCTGTTTATGGTTGTGATTCCGCTTTCCAGGGTTTGCGCTGTGCCTTTCGCGCGTGAGAGTCGAGTGCCAGGCTACAGACACGTAGCACAGGTCTGGGCCGGGCACGCTCGCCCAGCCCAGCTTGGCCTTCGTGGCCCACCCGGGCCAGGACAAGGGGTGCATTTCTCGGATCGATGATAACTCAACTCTGCCATGTCTGCTGAGTTCCAAATCCGATAGTTAGCATTGAGGTCCTTCTCGAAGCAATTCAAACTCTTACCTTAGTTCTAACTTCAGTAACTGCTGTGCTAGTACCCTGCCAGGCCTTCTGGTTCTGCATGTTTAGATCCTATTCATGCTATTTGCTAGTACTAGTACTTGAAATTGTTCTTGTCTTGGACTTGGACTTGATTGGTCAGACGAGGCTCAACTCAACAAGTCAAGATTGACTTTATGGAAAGCTTGGTTGCGTAATTGGGGTCATGAAAAGTGAATAAATTATGTTCTGTGTGCTACGATGTTATTTATGTTCATTTGTCAAACTTCGCTAGGGCTAGGCATTAAATCAGTGGTGATGGGGTAGGGGTTTACAATAGACAATTTTGCTTCTTTGACTGACATTGACATTACCATTGCATTGGCCTTTGACATGTTTGAAGACAAAATTCACAAAAAAGCTACATTCATTCATTTATTTATTAAGTTTTCCACAAAATAATATTTGTAAAATTGTAGCATACATCGGCAGATCAAAACAAAATTAATAGTATACTCGAATGATGTATACATAAAATGAAGTATATACACTACAGCTCAAACTTAAGGAATTGGCATAGGGAAAGGGAAGGAGCCACAGACAGTTTTTAAACCGCTGTACATGTACATTTTGTCCAGTTCAGCATGAAAGATGATGCTTTCTGCGGCTATTTCCCTTTCTTCCCTTTCCCTTTCCCTATGCCAATCCTTTGAGCTTGACTTGAGTGTAGATAATATAAAATAGTGATCTTACATACATGTACATGCAGAATGTATACTTACAGAATGTACATTTCATTCATCTGAAGTCAAATAATTAGTTATGTGGGGGAACCTACAGAAAATCAGAAGCTTGTGGGGGTAGGTCCCCAGACAAAAAAAACATGAATATTTCATGTGATATTCAAGAATTTTGTAGATCAAAATAATAATTTAGATTAGAGTCTACTCCTCTACGCATGATAACGGTTTAAAAAACAAGAATTAACACTACCGGTATGTTTTATTTTTCTGAGTGTGTACATTCACGCATCACAGGCAGCTTGTGCTGGAATGTGTCTGTGACTGATCTTTTGTTTGTAGGTCTTTGCAGCAAGTGCATTCATAGAAATTGGGCTGAATTTCTAATTCATCTTATTATTTTTCCTTTTTTCTGCCAGGGCTGGTAAAGCCCCAGTAGGCGTGCATCTCGATGTGATGAAAGATGGAAAGATGATAGAGGTAAGGACTGACGATGCCTGGGAAGAAGGAAATAGGGCCTACTGAGCAGAGTTGATAATTGCATGGCAGTGGAAATCAATAGTACCCAAGGGGTTAGGGTCATCTATGTACAGTGTAGCCCCTGAAATGCATTTCACAAAGCCCTGTAATGTTATGTGATATAAGTCCTTTTATCACTCGCCCATCCAAATAATGTTTCCACGTTAATGACCACTTTCCAGAAGCCGAATTACTTTCAAGGTTATAGCTGACCCCCATGGTTTATGGGGCTAGCCTGAATACACGTAACATTTACTGGAATATAGGATGACGTAGGTAAGGTCCAGTTTCTGTGAGATCATCATGCATCCAAGAAACTGACCTTCTGTATGAATTTCACCATAATTGTTTACTTCAAACTTGAGACAGAAAGAGTATATATTTAGAGAGCTCACAGAGTTTGAAAGAGTTACTTCTAGAATTATTTCGGCAGCAGTTATATTTCCAGAATTGTTTCCTGAGTTATATCAGCAGAGTTACTTCATGAGATTCATCACAGAGTTATTCATCGGGGTTGTTTGAGTATTACATTTACTACACCATAATGTACCTTGAGTCTACAAGTCCTCCTTCAAGTTCAACTCAGAATTAAGCAAACTACAGACTTTATAATATAGTCGATCACACACCAACAACCCATAGCACAACAGTAACTAAAAGAACCCCCATGTATTTTTTCCCTGCTACAGTCGTACATCATGCCTATCATTGTTGAGTGTGTTTGTTTCACAACATCGGGTTTGAGATACAGCCCCAACAAATGATTTTGTTTCCCTATGGCTATGTCAAGAGCTACCCATGAAGACATATGAGGGTTATAAAGAAATGTGGTATTGATGAAATATTAACCCAAACCCAGAGAGTCTGTTTCTAAACATTTCAGAGAAAAGAGACATGCAGGCTCTTCTCAGTGCTACGTTCATCTTGTACTATGCACACCATGTGCAAACTATTTAGCAAGATTCATAATATGCGTACAAACGACACACAATATTGAGTAGCGCATTCAAATCAGCCCTTTCTGGGCCAACACACTCAAATGATCCTATCAAGAACCCTATGGAAAGGCAAGGAATTAAAAAGTAAACATTTTTAATCCAGAACTCTCTCCTGAAGTACAAAATGTCATTGAGTATTCAAAATTGAGTGCCTAATATGCACTCTATTGACTGTATCACAACCTGCATGAAGATCTTTCAATACACTCTTGCTCTTGATCTCTATTACCTTCTGATGTTCCTCTCATTTGTGGTAATTTGTTATGCAAAATTATTGTTTTCATTGATAGCTCAAATATTTATGCCTTAAATGTATGTTTTTTAATATGGTAGTAAATTGTGCTCTTGAAATATTTTATCTCTTGTCTTGGTAATACAAGTTCACACGGTTGACTGCAGGTTCATCAGGTTTATTGCAGTCATTATCAATGTATTTATCTTTATTTGAAATACTATTTCCAATTAAATACTCTCTTGATTTCAGAAAATGATGGTGGATGAGAAAACCTGCTACTTCTTTGGTCGCAACTCAATCGTTTGTGACTTTGTCTTGGACCACGCCTCCTGTTCCCGCATCCATGCTACCCTCCTGTGGCACAAGCATCTCAATCGATCCTTCATCGTTGACCTGGGAAGCAGTAAGTTATGTTTGTGCTGCCCAGAAATTCTTGGAGAATAAATCTTTTAACCCCTTTTGTGCTCTAAAGGAACAGTGTGTATTGATTGGTAAATCAAACACCGGGCATATTACGGTTTAAAAAGTAAAGTTTTGTTCAGCTGTTGCATGACAGCTGTGAAACCATTGAGCCTTTTATGTTCATTTACCATTTATTATTTACCAGAGGAGATATTCAAAAAACCTTACAAAGCCTTGCAAGTTATCAAAGTTCATTCAGGTTCATGCACTTCTGGCAACTAATTAGGACAGAAATGTTTCAAATATATTGCCTCAGAGATGCTAACAATCTGAATGAAGAAATTTCTATTGATGAGGAAACAAAAAATCATTGTCACTTTGACTTTTTTTTTTACCTTTGACCTTTCATCCTAACGTCCATGAAACCCCAGCAGGTGTCCATATACATGTACTCTGTTACCACCCCCTGTGACCTTTAACTCTTGACCTTTAACCTTTGACCTCCCCACCAGCTCACGGGACCTTCCTGGGTTCTATCTGCCTGGAGTCCAGGAAGCCCCAGCAGGTGCCCGTAGACAGCGTCATCCACTTCGGCGCCTCCTCCCGCTCCTACATCCTGCGGGAGAAGCCACAGACGGTCTCCGTGGCAACCAAGCAGGGAGACGGGGAGCTGCTGGAGAAAGGGGAGGATGAGAAGGCCAGCGGGCTGCTGGGATTGCCCGAGGAGGAGAACGAGCTAGATGTGAGCTATGTTCATTTTGATGCAGTTCAATTCTCGCTATGTGCTATTGGTAAAAGTTCTCTGATGCAGAGTGGTCGTCAGTACATTCAGCTCAAAGTGCAGCATATGACTGTGTCGGACACGTGATGCACATCTATGGAACATGTGGTTCTAAAGAGCAAAAACAGTAAGAACAATTCCAGTATAAGACTCATAGAATACCGTTTAAATTAACTCTTGGTGCACAGTCACTTTCTGGACTCGCTGCATGCTGTTTGCACCATGCATTTTCTACGCTGAGAACCACCCAGCCCTAATGTCTTTATCACTTCAACTTCTTACCTTTCCCCCCACAAACGTAATCCCTGTTGTCTTGCTCCTCTTGTAGAACCTCACTGAGTTCAACACAGCACACAACAAAAGGAAAGGGGCCATAGGGTTTGATGAAGCCCAAGCACAGGAGGCTCAGAGAGCCAAGAGGAAACGAAGACACTCTCACGTCTCTTTTGACGAGGAAGACACAATCATCAACCCAGGTAATCTAAAGCACCAATAAATAGTGTTTATCTATCTAGGTCCCCTCACCATATTATATCTTCACCAATTATCCAATTTACCAAGTCATATGCTAGGTAATCAAAAGCCCCAGTAATTAGTGTAAATCTATCTACATTTTTTTGTTTTACTTCACCACACTGCAGCTTAAATAATGTGCCATTGTGCTCTGTCCCTGCTGTTCTTGTTTATGTAACTCTCCTGTAATCATATAGGCACCTTAATGCAGTCAGTATCTTGGAGGTATGAAAAGAAGCTTTATTTAAACACTCTCGACAAATAAATGTATATAATGTGTAAAAAATGGCATCACACGTCATGAAGTCTAAGGATGTTTAGTTTTTTTAGAAGCAGGTTTTGTGATGTTTATGTCTTCCAACAATGTTCTCGTGTCTCACCTATAACTCTTCATTTTCTTTCTTGTTGTAGAGGATATCGATCCTTCGGTGGGAAGATTTAGGAACCTCGTCTCTGTGTCTGTTATACCAATGAAGGTAAGCCTAATAAAGGGATAGTCCTCCCTGAATGTCAGTTGGTTTCAATAAAAGCAAAAACATGAAAGTAACATAAAAGTGAAGGTTTGAGGAAAATCCATCAAAGGAAAAGAAATTTCTGATATTTTGAAGTTTTGATTATGTGCTGCACGAGCGCGGTGCTCTCCCATATATGATTTTTTTTTTTTTTTTTTTTAAAGGATATGCATCATTTAACTTGTACATTCGATGCATAGAAAGAAACCCATTTTCCACACATTCCTCATGAAAAAAAAAAACTTCATTAAAAACAACAAAAAAAATTGCTGTTTATGAAATTATACGGCACACAACATGGGAGAGCACTTCGCATGTGACGTCACAATATCAAAAATTCTAAAGATCATAACCTTCTTTTCCGTAGATGGATTTTCGTCAAACCTTCACTGATATGTTTCTTTCAAATTTTTCTTTTATTGAAACAAACATAACTTCAGGGTGGACTACTGGCATCCCTTTCACGTCTCATATTGATGTGTTCTCTCTTACCAAACGAAAACATGCCACTCCCATGTATACTCACAGATGGGACTCTCATCATGATTGAGTTCACAGGCAAACTCTCTTTCATAACAATGCAAATATCACACATGCCAACTGGCCGTTTTTGATCAAGAGAGCTTTGCATACCATGTGCACAGCCCCTTCTGGCATCATGAGTGCTCAAATATGTATTTTGCCACAATAGCTTGCACTAGTTTTTTCATGCACCTTCAAAAGCTTTGTATATTGTGTGCATGTAGTGATAAATCAATTCTGTACCCTGAATGATGATTAGAATTTCAATGATGATAATGATGGCAGTAGCAGCACGATTACCCCATGTATTAGAAAGTGTTCTGTGCCTATCCAATATTTGACTCGACATACCCTCCTTATTTTTTTTACCAGCCATACATGTATAAAAAACAAACAAACAAAAAAAAAAACATATCTAAGGGTAATAATGACTTGAACAATAACAGTTGCAAATCATTGAACATATTGAATACCATCTGTTTTTCTTTTTTCTTCCTTGTTATTTGAGGGTGAGAGGATCGAAGTAGTATATAAGGGGAAAATGTAATTGCTTTATTTGATAAAAATCTTGATTTTGCTGTGCTTTCTTTCCAATTTCGCCAGAAAAAGAAGAGCGAGGACCCGTTGGGACACTCTGGGGACCAGGGCATCAAGACAATGCAAGGCTTCAACTATGGCCCCAGTCTCTACGACAACCTGCCCTCGTCTGCCAACGACCCCAACTCTCTCCCCGACACCCCAACATCTCCCTCGTCCGTTTCGCCATTCAGCGCCAGCGCCACGCTAGGTCTCTTCAAGAAACCGCTGAACTTAGCGCCTGAGGTGGAGTTAGCGCCCCCACCCGTCATGCCAACCGTGGACATCGCGCCGACGCCCGTGCCTGTCGGTGGGGTGGGGCCGGTCGGGCCCAAGAAGAAGAAGTACGCAAAGGAGGCGTGGCCGGGAAAGAAACAGGCGCCCTCGTTGTTATTATAGTCTCTGCGCGACTCCTGGAGACAGTTTCAAGACTGGATACCTTGGGCAGAGACCCCAGGGTAGAAACGCAGGATTTGTGACATACTTTCAGACTTCATGTACTCTCTGTATGAATCCTCATTGCTATTAAGTCATCCGTTTAATCTGTGCGGGATGTCTGGAGACAGTTTGAGACTTTGTATTCCTTTTTTATTGGATCATCACAATGCTTACGTGTATGTGTAGGTCAACCTTTTAGTCTTTGCTGCATTTCTGGAGACATATTACTACCTGCTATGAACCACACTTACAAGCTCCAGTAGAGACCACAGGCCACCACAGACATCACTGCAATGATTCTGCAGCTGTAAGGGCCTACAACTGGACATCTGACATCACCATCTTGCACAAATCCGATGACTGGGTGCAGCGATTCAGCCAGCCCCAGAATCATACGACTGGTTGGATTGTGTCGTCTGCGGTGTCCTTTTGACATCTGCATACGAATTGAAGTCTTGCTGACAAATATGCTAATGTTCTCAATGTTATTTCGGAAGATACCCTGGGAAAGACATAGTTGTTTTGACAAGCATTTTTGAGTTGCCAACCGTTACGAAGAATTTGTATTTGCTACGAAAATCAAAAGAGAGTACAATAGTACAAAAGCGCATCCAAAGAGTACGAATTCATGGCAAAATGAAATAATAAAAAGGAAAGGACGAAAGTTGCGTCATAGCTAGCTAATATTAATGCACAAGGTATTTTGCAACGCATCCAGGCGTTCAATCGCACTTGTGACAAAAACTAGTGTATTATTATATGGGTACCCGAGCGCATTTTGGAGAACTGCAAAAAAACGACTGGCCTCTTTTAAAAATACAAATTTTGAAGGAAAAATATGAATTTTGGAGATGCAGAATACTAATTTTGACTTTCAAAGGTTGGCAGCTCTGAATAATTGCACAGCTTTGCGCACCATCACCCTTGTTTAAACCTCTGACGACCAATCATTCATAGTCCCATGGCATTGACAACACACTCCATTACCTGTGGGATGGAGAGGGTTAGAAGGGCAGTCCAACCTGAAAATAAAGTGCTTTTAAAATTAGCAGCTAAAAAAAAAGCAGATCAGTGTCCAATTAAACTTGTACCAATCTGTTTCTCTTATATGTCTGCTCTTGAAAACAACTTTCTTTTGGCTGGATTTCCCTTTAAAGGTCCCCTGTCATCAAAATGTATGTCGACTTATGTTGATGCAACCTAATATGTACATAACAAAATCACTAACTATTCAATGGAAATATGTGTCCTATATTTTAAAATAATTTTTCTTTATTTTTTCTCAGCACTGATAAGCCCCGCCTCCAAAATATCCTCCAACTCAAGATTCCCCCTGTGACATCATTAAAGGTAGAAATTAGCAGGATAATAAGCAGAATTTATGCACAAATTAAACATTGCAATGACTACCTCCACCTGCCCATAAGAGCATCCCATGTCTTCACACAATACCATCTAACAACCTTTCATATGGGAATAATCGTTTCCTTATGTCAGAAATGTGCTAGCTATGTGATGCTATTATACGCACTTGCAGGTAGTCATTGCAATGTTTAGTTTGTGCATAAATTATGTCTATTATCCTGCTAATATCTACCTCTGATGATGTCACAGGGGGAATCTTCAGTTGGAGGATATTTTGGAGGCGGGGCTTATCAGTGCTGAGAAAAATATAGAAAAATTATTTTAAAATATAGGAAACATATTTCCATTGAACACTTAGTGATTTTATTATACACATATTAAGTTGCATCAATAGAAGTCAACATACATTTTGATGATAGGGGCCCTTTAACCCTTACATTACTAAGCCATGGAAATCTTATTGGCTTACTACACATCTTCATGCAAATAGTGCTGAGAGACTGAAATGTCACATTTTATTAATGCTGCAGTGTCATGTCATTTACTTCAAACAATTCAGTCCATATTACGGATTCAGGAATCATAGATGCTGCTGTGTACTACAAGTAATATTTTGAATTTGTCCCTAGTGTCATCAGTAGTAGCTTTATTTCCCACTAAGAATTTGGATAGGTATTCCAGCCCTCACTTCCGTTCTCATGTGCCATGTAGTTATTTCCTTATGCAACTTTTTCCAGAGTGTGATAATGGTGCAGTCAGTGATAGAAATCAGTCCAAATAAAACACATATGATAAAAGACAGGGTATTCCATTTGCAAATGATGTGAAATGTGGCAGGAATCAGCAGTATACCCTAACAATAACATGTATGAAATCTCACAGTCCTTGCTTCACGAACATTTCAGGAAAAGTGAAAGCTATCCTTGTTTACATTTGAAATGCATCGACCATAGTCTAAATTCATAACCAAATTGTCACTCAACTTGGATGAGGGACTGCTGATTCTTGCCGAGTTTTATGACTTTTGCATTTGGGCTACCCTGTTTTTAAGCATTTTGCACTTGACCAGAGGCAGACTCGAATCAATTTTCTACAGACACACTAGCTCTGAACACCCACCACCCCCTTCCCCCCAATGGCTGTGCTAAAATGAGTTACATGAATCATAACTAATGATTTTATAGGGAGGGGCAAAGTGTTGTGTTCAATGTTGTCGCACTTAAATAATGCATGACAATTAACCTGCAACTCCTTGTTTCAAACTCATCCAAGTGTTTTTGTTTAGCACTTGTCTGTACATGTCTTTGCATTGCACAATACCAAAGGGTAGATGAACTATTGTAGCCAAGTACATAATTCAGGACTATTTTCACCAAAGACGAACCTTTGCAAATGGTATGTATGATCCTGTGCATTATGTGAACTTAAGATGTATAAACTCGGGCTGTGAAAAGAAATTGGCCAACTTTACCCAGCTTCTCATGGAAGTAAGCTCTGAGTGTGCTAATTTTGGATTATTTCACCATCAATACATACAATTCCTATATAGCAGTATTTTGTTCGGCAGACAATATGTTAAAAGTGCATGATAGTCAGCATCGATTGGGAACTGATGTGCATACCAGGCTCTGCGAAAGGCCCGTTGACCTGTACACCTTGCTTGCACACGTTGCGTGCTCGTCGGACTGGTAACATAAGAGATCAAAACTACATGAAGGTTCAGTTTGATGGCTATGCTTGATGCTCGCACACACATGCGCACACCACTCATTGTGTGTATATGCACCGTAGTGTATCAAAGATAGCTTCTTGCATCGTACATGCAAGAGATTGTGACTGTCACAGTTCTACCTATCTCGAGGGTGGGGCTGATAAGTCCGCCGCCTGACACAGCGCCCTCTATAAACAATATCCTGCCATACGATCTCAGCTGTATGGACCTTTATTATTTAGACCTTGCCCTTCAAAGTCCTCACCGAAAATAAATGTTGGTTTAGGATCTTCTTCCTCCTCGGCATAACAAAAATATTTGAAAAAGAAACTAAATCTGTTTTCTTTAAAGACCATGATTACCCTAAATCAGATCCACATGAAATAATGTGTGACATTACTCAAAATTCACCCTTGACTTTCAATTACCTTTCAGATTGATCGTTCCTGTTCATTCAACATGTCAAGGATGATTAGAATCCTCCCCGCTGATGATTAGAATCAACCTAAACTATATTTTGTTAAATAATGTTTTTGTTTAATAATGTGAGTTCATGAATACTGGTCCTTGACTTTTTGACCGAATGGTGTCTACAGGACTGATGACTTTCGCTCATTCAAGGTGACAAGTCATGTTACAAAGATGTGTTCTCTGTAAAAGACCCAACCTAGTCTAAATACTGTCATGGGAAATGATATACAAGAACAATACACCCTTGACTCTCAAGAATGGTTGTTTTCTTTAGGCCGACTGGCTCCATTGTATTCGCATTGGGACACTTCTCTTTCCATGAGCATCCATGACAATCAGGTGTGCAGATGGACTTTTATTTTGAAAACCCAAACTACATTGGATAAAGTGTACAGCTGACAGTAGCAGTTTGCACATAAGGCGTGGAAACCATTTTGTGTTATTCACTTCTTCACCATTTGCTCATGGTTAGATTTTCTGGCTTTGAGAACCCTCATCCAGTAAGGATGTCAAAACTTGCATGGAACTGCTGCTACCAAAGGGGTGTGGCTTAACTGCACCCTATAACGAATTTGAAGTTTATTCATAGCCTGTTGTCTATTGTCTGTACAGCAGATTATGTGGGAGTTGCGCTGCTCAGTAACTGAGTGGAGAAAAGCCAGCCCGCAAATATGCATCCTCAGTTAAGAATGGGTGAACCCTTTCTGCGCCAAACAAGATTTAGCTCTATGGTATTTGTGTGTATTGATTGTGAAGACTGCACATGTTGCACATCAAGAGTTAAACCAGCTCTCTTGCCGTTTTTCAATCAGTGGACAATTAATAACATTAAATGCTTTTAGTAGAAATGTGTTTATCATAATGCACCAAATGTTAGATAACTCCATATCAGGGAAAAAATGAATTCAAACATTTTGGGGGGCTACTCTTTGAGCACAAAGACAGTTTGGCTTCAATTTTACATTGTGTCTATATGAATTTTTTGGGCTCTTTTAAGCATTTCGGGGGCAAAATCGCCATGAGCCCCCGTGTATTTTCACGCTCCTGCTCCATGCACAGGTTAAGTAACTTAAAGTGACAATCAACTTGCTAGCTACCTTCAGCTTGTACTCTAAGATTAAGGTTTATCCAAGGGTGCATCAGCTAGTACTTTATCACTTTTACACATGTTTTCTTGTGATTTTTGTGTTAACAAACAAAGCCACAGGCAGTATGAGGTGACATCATTTTATATGCTTGATAAATGTCACTTCTTTGCCACCCTCAGCATGAATTAATCCATCTTAAGTGCCCTATCCTTTGATGTAGGTGATCATTGAGTGTGCCACAAGTCTCTGTTCTGAGCTCTTTGCTATCAGCTCCATGTCATGGTCAACCTCCCTCTCGCTGTGCTATCCAGTCATGTCGGGCTGCTTATCCAAGTAATCCTCTTTATACACCTACTTCTTTTCTCACCTTTCACATCAAAGCCAACTTTTCAAAGCCACCTTTACAAAGAAAATGCCCCCAAATCTCAACTGTCTAATTTTCAGCTCATATATTTATGGTTTTCCACTTTGCAAAAAGTTACGTCAAACCACCTGTCTGTAGAACCACTGCACTTAAATACCAATTAGAGCAGCTTGCTTGACAGTGCATATTTACTCCACCTGTCCAAAATTAACTCTCTGTATGCCACATGTTAATCTATTGACAAGTGATACACAGAAATCCCACAGTGTGTCAATTTGTCTGGCTCTGAGATGGTTAAAGGGTTACTAAATGAGAAAAATAAGTTCCCACTAATCTATGTAAAATTATCCACTAAAAACGAATTTCACATTTGTTTGCCGCAATAAAGTCTCATTTTGATGAAAATTTGAAAAACGCACGCCTCCAGTGAGGTATGAGAAGTAAAAATTCCATAGATTGTACGGAAGTCTACAATAGACCATTTTCGTAATGTATTCACAACTTTCCCCATAACTGCGTAGTAATGCGTTATTGCATTCACCCGTATCTTGTTATTCAGATTCAATGGATGGAATGCACTTTGAATCTATTAGTTCTTGCTACCCAAACAAACCTTTGGGGCTCCCATTGGTAACATATTGTTTGAATGGTGTGAATAAAACATTTTATTTATGCCTTTGGCATTTATGGCATTTTGACTTCTCATATGTCACTGGAGGCGTGCGTTTTTTCAAATTTTCATCAAAATGAGACTTCATTGCAGCAAACGAATGTGAAATTTGTTTTTCGTGGATGATTTTACATAGATTAGGGGGAACTTATTTTTCTCATTTAGTAACCCTTTAAATACCATTTGTCCATCACCCTTGGGGTAGTCTTCAATGACAAGTGTGACCATATCAAATGAATGACAACTGAAATCCATTATTATTATTATTATTAAAGACTTTGTAGACATGCACTATGAGTTGTACCGGTATGCATTCTGTGCAGTGTAGTCCTGCCAGCAACAGCATTGGACTGAGTAATAATGATGCTTGTAGAATGCATAATGTATGTACATAATAAAATGTATGATATTTCTTAGAAAAGGGAATTGTGTGAATTTCTTCTTCAAGATGCATGTAGAGTATTTTCTGATTTCCATGTGAAAAATGAGGCAAGAAATTTGATCGCTACTACAAATATTTTGAAAGCTGAAGGAGAATTATAATGGCTTCATCTGAATGTGTTTTCAGCATTTTGTGTTATCAAGGCAATTATTGCATTTTAGATTTAGGGTATCAAAAGTGTTGCCAAATTGTAAGCTGACACTATGATTACTGTTCAAAGGTCCTCATTGTGAAAGATGGTACATACTGAGTACCAACGTGGTGTCGTCATATGAGCATGTTGTCAAGACAACTGGTTCTAAACAAAATCACTCCAATGAGATGTTAGCCGGTCTGATGTTGTCTAGCGGGCTAGGTTGGGCACTCCCAATTAGAGTCTCCGCTGTGATCACCACTGTTTGCTCTACCCGCATAGTTTAGAACCAGTTGTCTTGACAACATGCTCAAATGACATCACACTTTGGGACTCTATTAAGATGGTGAACTGAAAGGAAGGGAAAGGGGAGGAAAAGGGAGAAATGTCAGAGTGAAAGAGGCGCAGGGAAGAAAAGGCGGGCTTGCAAGAGAGAAAGGGGGAGGGAGGGGGAGAGAGAGAGAGAGAGGGAGAGACGGAAAGAGAGAGAGATGGATGAAGGAGAGAAAAATAAAGGTAGATAAAGACTAACGGAAAATGGATAAAAAGAAGAGAAAGGAGGGGTAGGTGGGCAACAAGATGAATTGGATAGAGGAGGGAGTTCGGGGAGTAGCTCTCGCGTACACGGACAAGGGAAGACCACTTGGCACAAAAGTCAGTCACCTACACCATCTCCCTCTGTAGTCGAATACGCCACAGTAACCAGCATGGAAGTTGGTTGGGTTGGAGGGGGAAGCGGGCGGGGAAGTTATGTTGACTGCAGATCGAAAATGGATGTTACTTTCCCTCTCAAGTGGTGCTCACTTGTCAGTGAGCGTTGAACCGCCCACCACTCTCTCTCTCTCTCTCTCTCTCTCTCTCTCTCTGCCTCTCTTATCCTCTATCTTTCTATCTCTCTCTCTCACCCTCTCTTTCTATCTCTCTCTCTGCCTCTCTGTATCCTCTCTCTCTCTCTCTCTCTCTCTCTCTCTCTTGTCAACTTCTGCCAACCTATGTGATGAGGTAGACTAATTCAGAATAACAGAATTGAAACGTCTTTTTTTTTTAATTTGAAAAAAAAAAAGCCGAGCCTGCAAGAAAAAGTACAAAGTAACATGTTTTCCCTCCTGTATGTCTTCTACGACATAGTTTGGGGGGGGGGGGGGGGGGGGGGGGAGGACCGAAAATAGTGTGGGGGGACATTTGATATTGTGGCCCCCTCTTCGAATTGGTGGGGGACTGGACCCCCCCCCCCCCCCCCCCCCATGATTTCCGCCCATGTTAAATTAACTTTCTTCTTCTGGTATTGTGAAGGAAGTACTTGTAGAATATTTTCTTCTATTTCTATTCTTCTTTTAATCATCTCACACTGCATACCTAGTAACACATTGATTGGTTCGAAAGCTCGGCGGACAGAAAAACACATTACAAAAAAAGCTACTCCAGAACATTTTACCCCCAATATAATGTAGTTGCGTGACAAAATGAACATCATATCAAACTCCAGAACGCAATTACTATGATGTATGTAATTTAGTAGCATAATTTACAAACGATTGAACATCATTTTGCAGGCAGATTAATGTAGGTTATTATTTTATTGTATCCCAAAATGCTGACATCCCTCAACTGTACAATGTTTGAATTTTAGCTTGATTTGAGTTGTAACCATTTAGTACGGTAATATATGAAAAGTGATAAATGAGTTTTGACTCGTACAAAAATATTAAGCGGTTTTGCTATCACCTGTACACTTAGTAACATCAGAACGATTTGGCCTTCTGGTGCGTTCTGGTGCCTTCTGGTGCGTGATCCAGGAAAATGAATCTGTCTGATTTATTTTTCTTTTGCTTTTGGAAAGGGAAATGAAAGCAAAATGTGATATGCTGCGAAAAAGCTTCCCATGCTTAGCCTCAAATTCAATCAGTGTCTACCTTCAGTAAGCTTGCGCAATGCAAGACGCTTTGGCATGTACAGGTGTATAGCTGGATATGCGTAATGCACACACATATCACACAATGCTCTTTTGTATACCAGCATCCGTTTGTTGAGATGCGTCGAAATTCGGGACATTTTAAAGTAGCTCAATCGACGATCTGCATGTTATAAGATGAGAATATTAGGCAAAAACCATTGCAGACCATCGCATTGTCTCATTGTGTTTGTTTTCTTTTATAAGGACGGGGTGTATTTTGTTTTTAAGCGCTGATTCCGGGCGTCATATAGGGGTAGGGGTTGGGGTTGGAGGGTGGTGGTGGTGAGGTGGGGGGGGGGGGGAACCTTCATAACTGTCTTGTTAATGGGGGAAGAGGGAGGGATCAATGCCCTTGCATTTAAAGAGGGAAAAACCGAAGATGAGTAAACTGATTTAACAGTGCAGGGGAGTTGTTATTGGAAGGAACATAGACACAAACTTTAGCTTTGAAGAGTCTGTGTTTTTTTTTAAACTTCCGTTTGGTGGCTAGTGGGAGTAATGAACTTCATCTTGGTCTGTCCCTCTTAATGCTCTCTGGCTTGGACCAGGGTCGTGACCTTGGCGAGAACAATGGAGCTAACAAATGTGGAGGGCACATGTAAGCATTTTGTGAAGTTGGAAGGAACATATGATGTTTAGATATGACATTAATTGAAGTCGAAACGTCCAGTCATAATCTGCTGGACATGGAGTGTCCGTTATGTGGTGAGAACCAATTTTTTTTTTATATTGCATTGCGGGACTGATTTTCTTATCCAGATTCTTTAATTCCTTCCATTCTTTTCCTCTCTACTTTTATTTTGGTTTTATCCTTATTTGTCTTTGTATTCTCCTCTTCCACCATTTATTCATTCATTTACATCAACGTTTGCCTTACGTATCCTTTACAGCATTTTCACACCTTTCGTGTATTTATTTACCATTTACTGTGTTTATATAGATTCTCCTCACATTAACATAATTATTGTCACCATCATCGACAACATAATTACAAGAGGGTTTTTTTTGTCTTCTTCGACTTCATTCTTTCTTTTTCATTTTACTTTTCTATTACATTTTCTTTAATTTTTGCGTTCTTTTTTCCCTCCAATTTTTCTTTTTCCTCTTCCCGTCATCTCCTTTTTCATGATTTTCTCCTTTTCCTTTCCTTCTTTGCATTCTCTCCTTTTACTTTTCTTCTTTTCTTCTTCTTCTTCTTCTTCTTCTTCTTCTTCTTCTTCTTCTTCTTCTTCTTCTTCTTCTTCTTCTTCTTCTTCTTCTTCTTCTTCTTCTTGTTTTTCTACTCTTTCTCCTTCTTTTGCTCGTTTAATTTGCAGTATTCATCTTATTGTCCGTGTATACATGCGTATGCATGTAATGTGGGTGATTCATATTCATATTTAAATATGACAATTAAATATGAACAGTATAGTCGTTGCAACGAAAATCTTTAACTTTTATGCATAAACTAAATTTCTCTTAAAACTAATCAAATTATTGATTTGTCCTCGTTTTTCAAAGAAAATGGAATCCCAAGAAAAGGTGTTTATGTACGTGTGTATGACTGTGTGTGTGTGTGTGTGTGGGGGGGGGGGGTAAACATGTTGCATTTGAATATGCTTTAGATTGATAGTAAGGTGTACTTTTATTTTATGTTAATGCAAAATTGAATTTTATTGTATGATGAATGAAACCAAAATGTTTCATTATGTTCGTGCGTTTATGTGGCTCGAGGGGGTTGGGTGCATGGGGGTGACGGGGTGGTGTGGGGAGGGGCGGATAAGTAATTCCCTCTTTCTACTTCCAGGCGTCGGCGACATTCAAATGAGAGTTTTGTCATTAAGTCTGCGCCACATCCCACACAACGCTCTCGATCATGTCGATAAAACCACATGATTGGTCGAACTTTGACATTACCGGAATGGTTAAGTTTTGAAAAACGAACGATTTAATGTTGGATTTTACTTTTGGCGGCACACACTTCCTTCCACTCTGTCGTAACACATGAAAGTTCCCAACTGTGCCGAATCATTCCGTTTGTTTTTCCTAAGCAAATTTCTCAACGAACTCACGCAGTCACTTGACGTTTGAATGACATAACATTCGCTTCCTGATCCACCCGTTTGTTTCCCTTTAGAATCATTTGATCGTGTGATTTTTTTTTTTTTTTTTTTGGGGGGGGGATCCGTCGCTTCTGCGATCCCTCTGCAACCATAACGTCCGCCTCAAGAGCAGATAAAAAGGGCGCGTTGATTTACAAATGTCACTAATGTCTTTTCCTTGCAAGAGGAATGACGCACAGTACTAACTAACTCTTCGATAAGTTGCAGCGATTATCATTCGGGGACTCTACCGGTATCTTCTACGCGAGGGTGGCATCCCTTCCGCTCACACCAACCAATCAGTATTTTGGCGCCTGACGCGAAGGGTGCGTTGATTCACTCTATTCGTCCAGCGTCCAGCTTACCGGCAGAATATTTCTAACTTGGCATTGAAGCGCCGTGCCTGTTTGGAGTGAAGTATTTACCTATTTTCTTCAGAGTGATTGTTTTATAGACAGGCGACAATGAAAGCCGCGATTTCTGTCCTGGTTTTGATGACCTTTACGCGGCACTCTCTGGCTTGCACCTCCAATGGACATGGGGGTTGGGATGGGGATATTTCTGACTCCAAGGAGCTCTATGACAACAAAGGTAAATAATTATATTTTACTGATCTCCCTTTTTTTATCATTTGAACGTGTTCAGTAGTCAGAACAATGATAAACTGCATTAGAACATACACCAGATAATACGTGCAACGAGTATTTACTTTACTTTAATAATAGAACTTAGAATCATCGTTGTCAACAAGTGTGACTAACGCAAATAACTTGTATGTTTTCATGTGCAAGCAAGTAGCATTTTGTACACGAAGAACGAAATGCTGAATAGGAATACGGGACGGAAAAATGTTTTGCGAAAAAACAATATCCGAAGATGGGGAATATTTGATGTTTGGTATATGACCCCTTTATTTCCCTCTCCCCCCTCTCTCTCTCTCTCTCTCTCTCTCTCTCTCTCTCTCTCTCTCTTACTTTCTTTCTCCATCCTTCTCTCTACTGTGTGCCCTTTTTTCCCTCTCTATTTCTATATGCAATGTCACTCTCCCTGTCTACCTGTCTGTCTGTCTGTCTGTCTGTCTGCCTTTTGGGGTTTTTCTCCCTCTCGGTGATTTTTTTTTTTGCTCTCTACGTCTCTCTGTTTCTATCTCTCCGTCTCTATGTCACTTTCTGCCTCTCTCTCTCTCTCTCTCTCTCTCTGTTCTGTCTCCTCTATTCTCATCCCCAGACTCTTCTTGGCCGCTCTACCTGGGCTCGCTAGACTTCATCGACTTCTGGTGCGGCGTTCCTCATTCCTCCTACATCGAAAACGCCGACGCCAACGCTGCCGATGACGACCAATGGGCACGACGTCGACGTCGAGACGACAAAGACGACATCGTCGACCTCAATACCTACCGACTCGACCATTCCTTCGTCTTCTACCGCAACAACTGCTACGAGTTCGGACCCGGGCGCGAGCTGATCTACTCCCTCGGTAGTGTGGGTAGGGACTGGACGAAGTGTCCGGTCACGTGGACGGACATTGGCCGGAGCTCGTGCTCCACTGACCAAGCAACCGAACTCGCCTCGTGGTACCAAGACATGTACGACTACAACCTCCTCTTTAACAACTGCCACCATTTTGCCGAGTGGCTGCTGCAGAAACTCACGACCAACGTCTGTACGCTATGAGGCAACTTTAAACCCAGGGATTGAAAGGTAGATGAAAACACCAAGTCCAAAATACGTTGCCATGAACAGAAGCAGAAGCAAAAAAATAAAGTTAGAAGCACATCGGACAACTAACATGACTGAACATATAGTTGTGAATGTTTTAACGATACGAACATTGGCATTAATTGTAGGAGGCACTTAGGCAATTTAGTCATTAGGCTGTGATGTCATAGGCGAGTTCCCCTTTAAGACCCCGCCCCTCCTACCTCATCACGTTCGCAACACCAATCCTCCAACTTGATCTGCTGATGTCGTTAATTCCCTACCAGACAATTCAATTAGATGGATACAAGTAGGACTACTGTATGTTCTCACGTCTTATGCAAAACGTAAGTGATTATGTACTAGACATATACTGCTACACTATGGGATATGTACTAAGTATTGTGAAAGGTAGGGTAAAGGGAGGGTAAAAAAATATACGGAAAGTGAAAAGGAAATACTGTATGAACATTTCCTTGCCATTTATGGAACTGGAAACTGATTTTGGTTGAATGTACCAACATATTGCAAGATTTCGAGTAGGTTTTGGGCGGGTCGTCCACATCCTCCCCGGTTCCTGTAGCCAAGAAGCCGAGAGCGCAATTAGCAGACATTGTGGTTCTCTGCTCCATACTGACCATGATTATCAAAATACCAACAGAGTGCTGATGACTGGCAGCGGACAACCGCGCCATGAATGTAGACTGTGGTCGCTATATGAACCTGCGCGTTACAAACCTAAGGACAGATAAAGAGAAGGATAGTTTTCACTTCTCCTGAAATGTTTGTGAAACTACTACAGTGAGATTTCATGCACATTATCGTTAGGGTGTACTGTGGATTCCTGCCGAGTTTCATGACTTTTGCGATTGGGCCGCTCTGTCTTGGAGTCTTCATTTGCCAGATGAAACGCTCCGCTGAAAGATTTGTATATAGGCCTATTACTGGTCGCTAAGTGTGAAAGTGGCACGCAACGGTGTTAAATCGGGTAGCGCTGTCCCTTTGCTCCAATCTCGCGGGTGATTCATTATATTCATGTAAAATAAAGTAGAGCTCTCTACAAGCATTATGTCCTTGGTAATGGTATTTGCACAGCGCTTAGAGATGATACTGCTCCGTATTGTAGGTGTTATATGGAAACTGAATATTATCATTATAAATGCCACATCGCCACCTGAATTATGTGCTATAATTATGCAATATAATCGGGGCACTTGTTAGCGCTCCCCGAATTATAGAGCTGAGGTTATAATTAGCATCATTTTGTGAAAACCACCCCAAACTTTCACGATCAGCATGCAACACTAGAAATGTTGCACAGGTTTCGATGATAAAGCTACTTTAGATAAAATGCTGTTTTCCTGAAGTGCAACAGTATGCACAAGACAGTATAGTGTTGTACACTTTCTAAGACATTTCCGTTGCACTTAATACAGGCCAAGATCAGACTTGGAAAACAGCTGATAATTAGATTTGCTGGCACGTAAGCCACGTATGCAACCGGACTTGATGCTGTACATGTTACGTCTAATTACATTGTCGATACTCCAGACTCTCTCGTTACCACTGACAAGAATATGTGTGGTAAGCTAATGCCCACTCACTTAACAAACATCCAATACCCAAATGGTAGTGGGATGGTTAGTGCACTAAGTGGTCATTCCCAGTGTAATAATCGATGCTCGTTAACACTTTATGCCTCATTGATGCATTTGATACACAGCTTAGGCCTAAACACACAGCCAGTGGCGGATCTAGGGGGGCACATCCGACCCTCCCCCCTCCTTTGTAAACCAAAGTGTTAAAAATGAGGCCCTTTTTGCTTATTTTATGTCAATGTGCCCCCCCCCCCCCCACACACACACACACCTCTCTTTCTTCTTTTTTTCTTTTTTTTTTTTTTTTAGTAATTTCGTCTTCGACGAAGAAGTGAGGATTTTTTTTTTTAGTGATCACACGATTTTCTCCGAACATTTTTTTTCTTCTAAATGGGCCCCCCCCCCCCTTTCCCAAAATCCTGGATCCGCCCCTGCACACAACTCCCACAGCGAAATAGTTGATCTGGCACACAAACCGTTAACTCTCTATGTGCACGAGTTGCATGTTATTCACCAGAAATACACACAATACACGAATGTACCGCAGGATTTTGCCTGGCACACGAGGGGTCTATGATAAGAAATTCGCCTGTGTCGTTATGTACCTCCGTCATCGTGGCCGTGCACTGCATTAAAATGCTACATTTCAAACGACGACCTTAAAGGGATGGTTTACCCTGAAATTATGTTTTGTTTCAATTAAAGCAGACACATGAAAGAAATATATATGTGAAGGTTTTATGAAAATCCGTCAAATGATAAGAAAGTTATATTTTTAACTTTTTATTTTGCGACGTCAACGTGCGAGGTGCTCTTCCATAATTATGTTGTGTAGAATTTATTCCGAGAGTGTGCATTTTTTCAAAAAAATATGCGTCCTTCTACCTGTGCATTTGATACATCATGAGGAAAACGTGTTTACACACATACCTGCATGAAAAAAAAGTCATTGCGTTGTCAAAAACAGAAAAGGAGCATTTTATGTAATTATATTATAACATATTAAGGAAGAGCACCTCGCACAAAATTGAAATGTCAAAATCTAATAACTTTTTTCCTTTGACGAATTTTTGTTAACCTTCACTTATATTTTTCTTTCATGTTTCTGCTTTTATTGAAACCAACTTATCTTCAGGGTGAACTATCCTTTTAATGCCCATCCCTGTATATAGTTTAACCCAAATACTAACGGTGCATAATGGATTTGATTTTCTTTTAAACGTGTACAGTGTAGTTTAAAGCTCTGCTAAAACATTCAGAGCCGCCGACCGGAAGTTTATGATCTGCCGGCCAGCAGTGAAGACTTCCGAGTGGGAGGATTAAGTAGGTACTTCATTTCACAGAAATTGATTTTTCATGATGTAAAAAAAAATCAACTGCGAGACGATGGAAGGGATTCCTATTTGAGAAGCACTCGTTATTCCGAAGGTTCGTTATTCCGAACGTTACGCGACAAAATATGCTCGGATTAATGAACCCTTTTACGTTTTTAGACTAACGAGCATCGAGGTATAGGCAATTTACGTGTTTCGGAATTACGAACCATCGGAATAACGAATCTTCGGAATAGCGAACCTTCGGAATATCGAACTGTAATCCCGTATTTAACCTCTTGTGTGTCAGATAAAATGTTGTTCAATGTGCACTTTTTGGGACAAAATGCACACCTGGTACACAACGAGTTCAACGGAGAGAAATGAGGTGAAGGAGGAGAGATGTAGGATAAAGAAGAAGTAGAAGCTACATGTATATTTTGATCAAGATTGCGATATTTTTTTTTTCTAACAGTACGGGCATTATGTGACATTGCCACCCACATTATTTTGTTCCATGAATGCGTTCTTTATAAGCATGCATATCTTGAATATGCAATGACCCAAGTGGTGGAAAGCATTGACAAATATGATAATAAAATTATTGTAATGAACAATATTACCCATCAACGCCTCTGTACAAAAGAACTTTAATGAGCCATTTGCCTTATAGACGTACATGTACATAGGCCTAAAGGTATTTATGAACGTTTTCCCTTGTAATACATGCATTATGTGACATCTGTCCCCTACAAATTGTAACATTACGTTTTGCAATCATGGTTTTGGCGTCAGGAATATGTTCTTTATTACAAAAGCTTTGTTCACCACCCGCAATGATCCAAATGGTGGAAAGCGTTGATAAATAATAAAATCGGAATGAACAATGTTCCCCAATTTATTTCTCTGCACGTTTATGTAGGCCCTATAGTGTATATTATTATTTGTTTATGAGTGCGTTTGTATGTATGAGAAAAGAGTGAAGACAGGGAAAATGGAAAGAGAGAGAGGGACAGAGAGAGAGAGAGAGAGAGGGGGGGGGGAACCGAGAGAGAGAGAGAGAGAGAGGGAGAGAGAGAGAGGGGGGGGGGGGCGGAGAGAGAGCGAGAGGGAGAGACGGAGAAAGAGAGAGCGAGAGAGAGATGGAGAAAGAGAGAGAGAGAGAGAAGAGATTCAGGGGAGGATGTGTGTGTGTGTGTGTGTGTGTGTGTGTGTGTGTGTGTGTGTGCGTGTGTGTGTATGGATGCAGAAATAATGACACTTAAATAAATATTCTGTTTTAGCCAATGTCCTCGGCTCATAATTTTATTTACACTTCAATCGACGAAGTTATTAAAGCAACACCAAATGATACAAAGCTATACATTCACATAAAAATTGTACTTATCCAACGCATATAGCTTTTCAATCTGCATAATATGGCACTGCATGATGCGGACATCAAAGGCTGAAAATTAATGAATAAATAGACGAAAGCTTATTTGAAACCTTAGAAGGTAACAATAAAAACAATAGAAATACTAATCCTACGATGTCATGAGTGGTACTCTAAAAATTCATCCTTTGTTAACCATTTAAAATTGCAGAAAAAAAAATCTCCGTAAGATAAGATTCCATTAAAATATTCCATTGTTGCATCCTGAAACACCTGCGCGTTTTTACTTTCCTTACCCAATGATAAATTCTCTTTTATTTCTTCTTGCATAAATTAAGCCCGCAGACAAGCTCATTTGCATAATTAATGTTATTGTATCTCGCGTGTCTTGTAAGCCTTTTATGCGATGGAGTTGAAATCCTTGAGATAAATGAACATTTTTTTTTTTAACTTAAAGGTATCAGGATCATGATACCACCCGTGGAATGTATGAAAGCATGCGTAAAGCCATTATCAGTTAACACCCTGATTAGCTTTGGAAAAAACAACAACTATTTCTTTAAGCACAAATACATTATATTTCAACACGATGGAAAATACCGCAGTAAAACTGAAATAGCAAATACACTACATCATTGCGCTGATAATAACGATGGACGGACTCGTTGCGCTATTTAAAGCCATTGCATTATGTAACTTGCATATAGGTAGGTTATTGCACAAAGCGTTTGCTAACGACTATATTACATCAAATTTGCCGACAATGTGAAAAGGTTAAAATTCTGCATTTAGGTACGGTCTACATTGTCTGAAAGTAATGATGAACGCCAGAGTGTAGCGCAATTCTTGAACGACATCCGGCATTTATTTACATACACAATAACACAATAATGTATTGATATCATCCAGATAAACGTTCAATAGTTTTAACATATCGTTTACAATCTGCATTCCACATGCCGCTTTGATAACACATATACAAACAATGGGCTCTTGCTTAATAAAACTCTATCACTGTCTTTTATGCTATCAAAGATTAGTTTGTCTATATACGTAGGCCTCCTTTTTTTTAAAGCCAATTTTGTACAGAGCCGCGCGGCTTGGCGCGGTAATACAACATAGTTATATGGTTAAAAGCGATGAGTATACATGTACATGTATTACATGTATGTTAAGAAAACACAAGATTTGTACTTACTCTGAGGTAAACATTCAGCTTATATCATATTTCAATATTTAGTGCTGTATAGTAGCAAACGACCAGATGAAAATACCCACTTCCTAGCAAGTCTAACCTATCTAATTTCTTAGCCATGAATTTATTCTAATCCAGACTCGCTATACGCCGCGTAAGTCTAGCATATCTACAGAGTCATACGACTGAGAATGTAACCATGGTAACCAAGAGTATAACTTATAAATGAATGTGACGATATTTCATTCTTCTGTTTCTTTGTGTGCAAAAGATGGCATACAATTGATCTTAACGATTATGAAGGCTGATATGTACAACATCGATGTCACGTTTAGTCTCGTTTTGATACGTTGTCACTTTTGCAGCTGCTTGTATGAAATTAGATTCAATTCAAGTTATTACAGAAGAAACAACACAACGTTTGAAATTGAATAATCTGGTATCAAATCATGCTGAACATAATAAAAACTCACCTCCCTCTTTTGTTTTGTCTTGAATACACTCGTAAATGTCTTTAATTGTTCGCTGGCAATAAAGCTTTACGACTAATTATGATCATACAAAGATGAGTCTTTAAAGAAAAAGTCAATATAGTTGTTAGAAATCCTTATCATTTCTTTCAATGATGTTTACTACTCAATTCTGAACTGCCAAGAGTTTCGTTTATTAAGTACTTCAAAATGAAACTATGTATACAACTAGAGCAATTCGACTGCCACGTAGTCGATAAATATGCCTCCGCCTCTTTGCTATTCTCAGAATATGTGTATGTTTGGTGGGCAATGTACCATTGCTCCAATGTGAAATGAAACATTCGTTTTTTCAAGTTTAGCCAAGTTTGGCAATGTTCATTGACTTTTGACCTCTTGGTTTGAATTGAATCATTAGTATTGGATTCAATGTGAAAAATATCTATTTGGGGGCAATTTTTAGCCAATTTTGGCAAAGTTCATTGACCTTTGATCCCTGACCTTTGAGAAATTTCACCAAAAATGTCATCATTCTAGTAGTGATCCATCTTTGCACCCTGTTTGGTTGGTACTGCTCCATTGGATTTGGATATATTTAAAAAATTATCACTTTGGGGGCAATTTTTAGCTAATTTTTGGCAAAGTTCATTGACCTCTGACCCTCGAACTCTCAGGAGTTTTACCCAAACTTTCACCAGTCTACCTCCATGAAGTGATACATCTCTGTACCATGTCTGGTTAGAATTGCGCCATTGGATTTGGATTTGGGTTTATTGTGAAAAATATCAATTTTTGCAAAGTTCATTGACCTTTGACCTCTGACCTTCCAGCAATTTCACCAACAATGTCACCAGTCTACCCCCAAGTAGTGTCCATCGTTCCACTATGTTTGGTTGGAATTGCACCATTAGATTTGGATTTATTGTGAAAAATTTAAAGTTTGGGGCAATTTTTAGCCAATTTGGGCAAAGTTCATTGACCTTTGACCTCTGAACTTTCAGGAATTTTACCAAAAATGTCACGAGTCTATTCCCAAGTAGTGATCTATCTTTGCACCATATCTAAGGAGAATTGCATCCTTGGATTTGGATTTATTGTGAAAAAGGTCAATTTTTGGCAAATTTTCACAAATTTCATTGACCTTTGACCTCTGACCTTTCAGGAATTTTACCAAAAATTTCACCAGTCTATTCCCAAAGAGTGATCCATCTTTGTACTATGTTTAATGAGAATTGCATCCTTGTTATTGGATTTATTGTGGAAAAGGTCATTTTGGGGCAATTTTTACAAAGTTCATTGACCTTTGACCTTTGACCTAAATCAGATTTGACCCCAATTTTGCACACTTCATTAGTTTCATGCAATACATACATGTACCAAGTTTGAAGCAAATCTGCTGAACGGTTCTCAAGATATTGCCTAAACGGATTCGGGACGGACGGGACGGACGGACGGACGGACGGACGGACAACCCGAAAACATAATGCCTCCGGCCACTTCGTGGCGGAGGCATAAAAATCCTCGAACGCTTGGTTATTTTCCTCATACCCTGAAATGTCTTCCAAATTGCCATTGTTATCTCGTTAACATGCGGTAAGGCAGATACTAGCGTTGCTGGTTCATACCAACTTTACAAGAACACTTTAGTTTTCTTTTAAATGAACATAATTCATTCACCTAAAAAATAATTGTAAATTTAGAGTCATGATCCTGTGGAACTGCTTAAAACTTGGGCAATCTTGAGAAATAAAACTTGATGACGTTTATTCGAAAATATGATTGTTTACTATCGCTCATATCCCAAACTAAAATAGATAAGATGAAAAAGAGGGTTCCTGAGTTTGTTTTTATCGGTGCTCGAAGTGGACGTCGCGCATTGCACGATCACGGACGGTCGACGACTTGCTAAAGGTCTTGATAGGCGGTATCGATGCTCGTTGAATGGGAAAGTTCCTGGTCATCTTCGTCGCCGCTTCTTCTCGCATGTCGATGTGGTCATCCATTCTGTGAACGGTGAAGGAAAGAGAGAGAGCGTAAGTAATGTAAAACAGGATTAACACGATTATCGTTTGGGTTTACAACCATGACAACGTTCAACGAAAATATGGGATATAAGGGTTTTCTATTATGGGAGGAGCGGGGGGGGGGGGGGCGGTTATTGGGAAGGGTAGAGAAGAGCATGTGCTCCAGTTTGAGCCCAAACAATATAAAGTGCCATTTTAAGGTATGACACGCATCCTGTACCATTTATGGAATATAAATTCACCAGTTTGGGAAGAGAACCTTAAATGATTCACAAGGTCGTATGTAACCATTATTTTATGCACAGGTGCCTATGACATCCTAGATGGTCGATTTAAACACTGCCTTATTGCATTGGAGAAAGGAAATAACGTGTGGTATCTTTGCAAAGTGTTCTTAAGAAATTAAGATACAATAAAAAATAAATATCTCTAGCGTTGAGGGCTAAGTTTAGAAGCAATATAAAAGCTTAGAATACAAAAAAAGGAGAAACTCATTGCTTTCATCAATGGACTTTTGTACTACATTGCATTTTTTGTGTCAACAAATTTGGAAAATGATGTACATTAATCATTCAACTATTGTGCTACATGTACATGTGTTCACAACTCAGGGAAAACGTATGAAACTAAATGAAGTCATGGTGAAACGAGTTTGTGGAGGTAGCATGTCTATAATTTACACATGGGATGAAACATACATGCATGCATATTCATATATTCATTAAAATGTATAATCTGCATAATGATATCAAAGTGTTATGAGTTGAACCTGTAAACATGTATGACCATGGGACAGCATATGTCAATTTGTTAGTTTGGAAGTGAAAATGGAATGTTATTATAACAAGAGTGCACGCACATACATATACTGCTCATTGTGAAGTGAACTGTCAAGAAAACACAAACGCATGCAACAGATTTAACATATAACACAGAGTAAAGAAATGCACTTAAGCTTACAAAAAGCATGCAAACACCACATTCAAAAACATAAAGCATGCAAATTCATGTGCTTATCTAAGCATGCAATGATTGAGGGAAACTTTGACTCTGCTAAACATAGCATGCTAAAAGCTAATGCCTACATTATCAAAGGCTCAACTTACTCAATTAGCAGGCATCGACCATTCCTTTGAACACGAGTCCGCTTTCCTGCTTTTCCTTGCTTATTTTCCACTCGCTTTGCTCTTTCTCTCTCTTTTTCCAATATTACTTGAAGAATTTCCCACACATGCAGAAATCCATATTCATAAAGCCTGCTCTGCCAAGAATTTGCACGTTGCAGATCCATCACATCAATCGGGCATAAACATGGCGTTTTGCAGTTAACTCTTAATGTTCCACATATTTCTTCAACATCAAGGCACACACATTCCATAAGTTTATCTGGCACGCAAATGGTTAAGAGCCAGAAGGGCATTATAGATGAACACAGTGAGCAGCAGCAGGGCGCTAAGAATATCACAGATTTTGCACAGCATTGGTTCGTTTTTAGCAGGTTTGTCTTTAACTCCTCTCTGCCAGACTCCATACTGTCCTATGAGGATAGTGTGTATTACCTGTGCCAAAATGCCTCACTGGGGCATAAGGGGTTATACATGTAGGCCTTTATGAATCTCAAGGGAGGTTTTAAGAAATGTGTGTCACAACATTCACGTTCTGGTAAAGCCCAGTATAAAGTATGCATAACGTTCACTACATCATATCCAGGATGTAAGACAACTATTACACAATGATGTAATATTGTATATGATCATAAAATGAATTTTATTCTGAGTTGATAATGATCTTTGATCTTGATTTGATAGACAGTTGGCACTTATAAACATATTTTACACACAGGAATTCTGAGAATTAAGGAGTCGTCAATTTGTCATAAATCATTCATTTTTACGAATATCACTATGTTATGTTCTGCAAAACAGTCTTGTTCTTGGAAATATGTACATTAACTACAATTTTAGCTTTCAGAATAAATATAAACATCATACCACATAAAGTAAACTATGACTACTCCACAAGACATGTTCTTCTCCTTCTCTGACTTCTTTCTCTTTCTTTTCATTAATTTTCTGTTTCTTCTTTCACTGTCTGAAATGTTATCTTTCCTCTTCTCCTAAACAGTGCCTTTATAATCTCTCATCTTTCATTTAAAGTTTTTACAACAGTTACAAGCATAAATTCACAAATCATTTCAAACACAAACGATATTTGTGTAAACTAGATATAGCATCATTTGAACAATCACTAGACTAATGAACTTTGACTTGATGTCAGTATCAATAAACAAATATAATCAAAAACTGAAGTTACTGAGATGAGAGAGAGAGAGGGAGAGAATATTGTTACAAGGTCAATAATGCGTGGCCAGTGTCTTGAAATTTTCCTTAAAAAAAATTGAAGAGGCAAAAAGTGGCAAGCTCAATTCATTGCAAAACCTTCCAGGGATTATTCACCAAACTTTCCCACTTATTCTCATAAACAACAGTTATATATATATATGATTTCTATACATGTTTTGCAATATCACTTCATACAATGAATAGTACCTGTACATAAACTTAAAATGAGCAGGCTATTCATGACGGCATGGGCTGATGTGACATTTAAATATTGTTTCATGCTACACTACAAGTAGGTCTGGTATCATATTACCTTGTAGAAAAACACATCCCATGAACTTACATCAGCTAAAAATGGTGTCATTCCCTGATCACGAATAGTCCTATTTATAATCATTTCTTTACTGTGACAAAAATGCCAAAAATGTTAGTTGAATCATATGGTACATATAGATATTTATGAAACACAAGGACATACAGTATGGTGTTATATAATCAAATGTAGAATGTATATAATACAAGCATAATGTCTAACCAAAACAACATGTACAACATGAAATATGACTGCACAGTATTTGACAGGCATGTTTGCATAAGTTTGAACTTTGATTTCATATATAAGGACAGAATGCCACCTACAGCATCATATAAAATTTATTCTACAGGAGTTATAGTACCTCTGACCTTAAAATGTCACAGTTGGTATGGATCCCAAAGATACATTCTAAATATGTGCAAACTTTCATGAAGTTTGCAGATCTGTTTGTAAAAGGGACAGGCAATCTTTAACAACATGTGCATGTCATGTAATAATACAATGCAACCATTTGACTCGATTGGAGATTTCGAGAGATACCAAATTTCCTGACAATAACAAGTGTGAAGTTGAAATGAACAATGGACAATTCTTGACTGTCAAGGCTGCAATATGACTATTTTCATGGGAGCCAACTTTGTTAGGTTAGGGCATGTATGGGTCCACGGAAAGAAGGTGTAGGGGTACTAAAATTGAGGCAAGTGGGGCTATATATAATTGATACCCTTACTCTTCAGATACACAATGTTCCCTTTGGCACAGATAAAAATGTAATGAAAATGATGTACATGTAAAAAAAAAAATACACCAATGTCTAGCATATGGGATATACTTTATAATACATACAAAATAATTATCAAATACCTTTTAAAAATGCTGCAAGCAAATTGCCAAGTCAGCATGAAGATATAAGAAATAACCGTCATACGTTCTGTCATTGTCCCAAACACAGGAGTAATTACTGCATAACTGTATGCCCCCTCCCCCCTTTCCCATTTTCTTAAGGGTGGGGGGGGGGGGGGGGGCAAGGCAATGGCTTGAGGCTGATTGATCAATAACATGCTAGCACATGCCCAAAATATGTCACCTTCTAGCTTACTCTGTGGCTATTAAGACAGTGGGGGGAGTTGTGGATATATCACAATTCCTTCCCCACATGATAAAAGCAACAAAAAGTCATATTTCAAGAGCTGACAGCAGCACATAAATGCAACATACATTGCTGCAAAGTTATACATTGACAAAACAATTTGAAATGGCAGTACTATATACAAACTGTGTAATTGTACACATTACGGACAAATATAATGGGATTATGTACAGTATATAGTTGATCACATACATTGATATTGATTGCATACATTAATATTGATCACATACAAATAAAATCTATGAAAGCTACATAAGATAAACATGTAGGTGCATCAACATTAATTTACAGCCAAGGAATACTGAGACATTAGCTGTCTGAAATGGTACAAATAATAAAGTGGGTATCAACCTCACAAAAGGTTCATTTGAACTTAGATACTAGACAAATAAGAGTTCTATTGGAAAGATCTTGCAAAACTGAGACAAATCGCAAAAAAACATTTTCTTGACAATTTTTATTATCAGCACCAGTTCTTTTTAAATTCAGTGGTACCTAGCGAAGGTTCGCACTTGAAAGGGTAAATTATGTTTTCCTTTTGGTTTTCTCTGGATGAACATTTTGTATTTCATTGTTTCAGGAGAATATATCAGTTAGGAGGAGGTAGAAAGATTATTGGCCATCCATGGCTCTGTAAGAGAATGGTTACATTTTTACAGGTTAGTCTCTTCATCAGCCCATCACTTCAAAAAAATTCACACTGTTAGTCTGAGATGAAGACCCTCTCTACACAGTACACGTACTGATATGTACACTCCAGTTCAAAGGAATTGGCATAGGGAAAGGGAAAGGAAAGAAGGGGAAGGAGCCGCAGTTTTAAACTGTGGTATATTTTATCCAGTTCAGCATGAAACATGATGCTTTTTAGGTTAAAGCATCATGTTTCATGCTGAACTTGACACAATATACCGCGGTTTAAAACTGTGGCTCCTTCCCTTTCCCTATGCCAATTCCTTTGAGCTGTAGTGTAGATCTGATAATATATGTGACCATGTGATGAAGGTATGATGGAATGAATGAATATACCCATGAAATTGGTATATAACTGTAAGTCATAAAATATTTCAAAGTTGATACAGGGTTAAAATGAATTAATGTACTTTGTTTTAAAAAAGGTTTCATGAGATTCCAGAAAGAATTAAATCATCTGTTTCATGGGGGTTCAGTTTGTAAGATACATGAAGCCAAAAAATGGTCAAAGCTTGCTTTCAATCTTGGCTCGATACAATTCAAAGAACATAAAAATTAACCTTTTCCTTCTGAGAATATCAAAGTGCTCTAGCTAGTAGATTTGCAAATTTGTAAATGGTCACAATTTTAAAACATTTCACATTTGTGAGATAGAGAACTCCATCTTCAGACTATCACAAAGGAAAATCTTAGAAAAAGAGAGAAATCCCCAGTGCCAGGAAAACCAATCAAAATAAGTATATGTGCAAGAGAGATAGAGAGACAGAGTGCGCCCTCATTCACTTCAACACGGCCATGCCAACTTACGATGCGCCGGTTTGGTGATACATCTCCTGGGCTGAGCGTGGAATGAGGAACTCGTTGACGCGGCCTATCGTTCCCGTTCGGTCCTTGTAATGCTCTCTGTGTTCCTGGGCAAGCTGTTGGGAAAATTTCGAATATAAATGAATACATGAATGATAATCGTAAAACATCAAAACAATTGAATGATTAATAAACCATCATTATAACATATCCACACAGTACATGTACACCTAAGAAAAATAAATGTAATGCCAAAGTACAATTAATTTCAGATTTACAGTTATACTCATTTCATCACCTACATGTTCACACACTACTTATACAACAAAAATGTTTTTTGTCCTCCAGTTGTTAGAATTTCTTGATGTGTTTTGTCATGATTAACAATATGTTTTTATAATCCACCCCCCCCCCCCCATGATGTTCTTTGCATTGTACAAAGAGTGAATTTCACCAGTCTTGACAGAAATATGGGGAAAAGAGATCAACATGAAAAAAGTGAATAATCAAAACATTGTATTATTAAAATTTTGTAGAATTAATCAAATCATAATACATCGGACATAGTACTTGGTGGAAGAAAAAAAACAGCAAAACCATACCTTGTCAAATTTGTTGACTTCTTCCTTCCTGTCATGGTTGACATTGCTGAGTGTGTAGTTTGGTGTCGTGCGCCACCTTTCTCTCGTCCGGTCCCTCGCTCCAATAACCTGGTCAGGATTGTGTGTGTACACTGTGGGAAACTGACCACCGTTTGAGTAGTTAGACTTGCTGTTGTCGAGCGTGGCTGATCGGTAGTCCTGGTGGTACTTAGCCGTGGCGTTTCCGTAGGTTTCGCCGTAATCAAACTTCATGGTAGGACAGTGACCCTTGTATCTGCAAGAAAAAGGAAGTGGAACAAACTCAGCATCAAATATACAATTCAGTGTAGATGATTTGTTCCACGGCCAGGGTCCAGGTTAACTCAATTACAAGCAGCTAGCCAATTTAATCAATTTTATAGCAAAACAAATCAGGATTTTATTTTTGACAACACTTGGTAAAATACTTCACGTTCAAGCAACATGTTGGCTGCTAAATCACATTATGTGATCAGTTTATATTTTGATATTTTGTATAACAGATATGAATGCAGGTCAGACCTCTAATAATTCATCTTTGAAAGAATTTAATGTAGGCCTAAAAAAAAGAGGCTATAAGTAGAAAGGACGCTCACGTTCATTTCAATTTTAGTTACAGCTGTACTTACAATAAGTTACACTCATCCATCTTCTCCAATTCTACTTACCCTGGCATCAACCTGGGTGGAATATATGTCGCCTGGTGAGTCGTTTGTAGAGTTCCTGCGCTCCGAGACATATTGGCTGATTTTATTTTAAATCAGGAAGAAGGAGTAATACAAATTCCCTGAAGATGTGTCCACGCTATGCCCGTGTACTTCGTACGGTCACTGTCGATGCTTTGCCGCTATGCCTAGCTATGTTTTCAAGTCAAGGATTTATCGATAAGGAGCTTTTCGGTGTTGACAATACGTTTGTGTACAGTCGTAGCTATGGAGAACCCGGAAGCGCTAGCCCGTTATACGATCCACGTGTAATTGTTTACCTGGGGACGGATCACTACTGATCTCAATAGTTCGCGTTTGTAAACTTAATATGAGTTGGAAACCTCTAATATATACATCTTTGTCATAATTATGATCATACAATGAACTAGTTTGTCATGTATTGCTTTTGATTAGAGTAATATGAACGAAACATCTAATGGACTATCTTTTCTTCTTGAGTTCACTCGCTGAAAGCGGATGATTTTGCGTAGCAACCGTAGTTATGTCAACTCTTTCTCAACGCGGATGGCGCTATACGGATAATAATTTTGTGTAAATATACGAATAGCTCGAGCGAAGTTGCAAAATGACTTCGAAAAAGGGAGGCAAAAAGGGCTCTAAAAAGTCTGAAAAAGTGGTTGAAGAAGCACCACCACCAGCTGAGGAAAAGAAGGAGGAGGCACAGGAAGAGAATCCTGATGAAAAGCAACAAGAAGCTGCTCAACAAGAGGAGCAGGAGCCAGTGAAAGAGCCAACTCCGGAGCCAGAATATGACGAACCAACTCTCGCTGAGTTGATTGTCGAACAGTGAGATTTTCCCCCTAATTTCTAAAAATATACCATATATTTTTTCAAGATAACAGTATAAGATGTTGTTGAAAGTTGGCAATCGATGTGGACAACAGTTTTGATACATTAGAATTAAATTTGTATATTTAAACACGCCATTTATATAGCTATTTCTTGTCATCATAAGTTGAAGCCTCGGTCCCATACCTTCAAAGTGATGTTTGTTATTTTGCTTGTGAAAATAATCTAACTTGCAGCCAGTGCCAACACATGGTCAATTACAATAATAAATAATAATGTATTTGTATAGTAGTTCCCTTCAAAATACTTGTGCATGCAAATTAAGTTCAAGGACAGGGATGAAGAAAAGAAGCAAAATGTGTTACTTCTATCTTTGAATGAAAGTTGGAGTAAATCTAGACAGGAACCGTCTCATTCGGGGCATGTTTCTTTAATCAAAATTACATTTTTGGACATACCTCCCGAATAGAGACGGTATATGCACACCAAACTCGCATTGGCGATTTTGTACACCGTACAATTTCAATGCGTTGAGTAGAAAGTTACCCGAAAAGTGGAAAGTCTATGGGAAAACGGATTTTGGAACTATCATAGCTACTTCGTTTAAAAATCTAAAATCTTTCAAGCTATGATGCAACAAATTTACTTCAATGAAAATTAGATCTGTATTATATATATATAAATTCTAGGACTAAAATTCCCCCTAAAAATAGGAAGGTGAAAATTTAAGACTTACTTTCACACGTTTATCACAGACATTTTTAATCTGCTCAAGTCTGACATAAATTTGACCAATCAGATTGTCCGACGGATTGTTGGCTATGAATTTTTAAATCGTCAATAGGTTCGACGAAAAAAAAAAGCACACAGCAAACGAGCAGGAAAAACAGTGCGCATGCGTGAAATTACTTATTCATATAGCATTAATTACCTTTTTTATATTCAAAATGGCGACCCGCATCGATCGCCATACAGTGTACAGGTGTAATGTTCAGTATCTAGAGAGGGCGTTCAGAGGAGCCAGATGCAATCTCAGCATATCCAACATCCTACAGAGACTGATTTTCTGGTCTAGCGTAAATCATGAGTTGTGAAGTTATGTTTTATTCTTCTCTTACCACAAAGAACATCTGTTTAATTGTTCTTACTTTGATTCCATTTAGCTATGAAGGAGACAAGGCACGAGGTCTGTACGATAATGAAGGAGTGGCGTACTTCAGCGGTGGACATTGCTACAAGGTAAATCCATCTCTAATGCATGTTTTATACATTAATCCCCTGTGAACCAGACTCCATGCTTCTCTATGGGATTTGCATGTATTACTTGTGCAATCATGCATCAATGGGGCATCAAGTGTTAATACTTACACTACAGCCCAAAGGAATTGGCATGGGGAAAGGGAAGAAAGGGAAGGAAGGGAAAGAGCCGCAGTTTTGAACTGCGGTATATTTTCTCCAGTTCAGCATGAAACATGAAGCTTTTTAGGCTAAAGCATCGTGTTTCATGCTGAACTGGACAAAATATACTGCGGTTTAAAACTGCGGCTCCTTCCCTTTCATCCCCTTTCCCTTTCCCTATGCCAATTCCTTTGAGCTGTTATGTACAAAGAGTTGATACTACCAAGTTGTCTGTCTCTTATGCTAACAGTGGCTACATATGTCATATGACAATGTTTCATTGTAAATTTTGTTGCTTGTCTTACCAAAAACTTATCATCATATTTCCATGCAATACATTGAAAGATAAAGCCTTGGACCTGCTTCTGAAGATAAAGTTGCCCCAAACATTTAAATATTTTTGGATCTTCTTACCCTTCATAAGTGAGATGCCACGAAGTAGTTGTCCTGTGAATATGAATCTAAATGCTGATTAATATCATTACACACTGTTATCCAGATTACAAATTGACCTCATTTGCATATTTTTGTGTGTGTGATTAATGGTCATTGATATAACATATTTGTTTCATTTATTTTTCGGTGTCATTTACAGGGTCAGTTCTCTCATGGCTTGATGCATGGCAAGGGCACATACCTGTGGACAGATGCCGTCAAGTATGATGTAAGTTCCTTGGAGTCCTTTAGATGTATTTGTATTCAGTTGAATGAGATGAATGACTGCAATAATGTATGTTTTAATAAGCTTCTTCACATTCATTGTTCTTGATAGAGGATTACTGTAGCTTGAGTAAGAACACATGACAGATAAAGCTGTCTTTCATAAGCATATCTATCATTGTGAAATCACTCCATTTGGTTTGATTTTAACATGAACAAAATCACAGAAAAAGATAAAAGTGCAAGTTAAGAGATTTTTTCTATGTTGATTTCTTCTTATCCACGGTGACTTTAACATGAACGAGAGTGAATACACAAGATACAAGTGCAATTTCTTATCCTTTTTCCCTTTCTTTTCCCCTCATCCAGGGTGACTTTAACATGAATGAGATCACAGGGAAGGGAGGCTACACCTGGCCCGATGGGAGCATGTATGAGGGTGAGGTGCTGAAGGGGCGGAGACACGGCCATGGAACCTTCCGCTGTATGTCCTCACCCTCCTCCTACACCGGGCAGTGGAACCAGGGCCAGAGACATGGCACTGTAAGTCAAGCTTTTCATCTCTTAACTTGTTGCGTTGCCACCTGTGTATGTATTCACAAGTAATTCACACAAATCCTATAGGTACCTTGTCTGGCAAACCAAGGGTTAATGTTATTGGCCAAATCACATAATATACAGTGAAGCCTGAGATCATTTTTTCACCCAACTTCAATTCTCCATATCGCATATTAGGAAAAATCATTCCATGATGTGCAAAATGCCTTAAAGTTTATATTTTCATGCTTAATTAATTTGATCTTCATGCTCGTTTATTGTCGATACAATTGAACAAATGCTTTATGAAATGAATGTGTTTATGTAATTGTAAATTTGAAGAATTGGGAATAAAAACTGATTTAAAAAAAAATGATGCACTAGGAAGCCACATTCACATTTTGTTTACAGTCCTGTCTGCTTCCAAGCCAGTGCACTAAAGTATGAGACCGGAAGCTGAAATGACTGCAAACAAAATGCAAAAAAAATAATTCCTTCATTTGTACCTCCTGGGTTCTATTCACTCCATGTTTATGATTTTTTTTTCTACCAGGCATAACTTTTTGTATGTTTATCATTTTCTTTGTAGGGCATCATTCGTTATGACACTGACGGGCTCTCGTTCTACGAGGGTGACTGGGTGAACAACAAGCGTCACGGCTACGGGGTGCGGCGCTACCGGTCAGGCAACGTCTATGAGGGAGAGTGGGCCCACAACAACCGTCATGGCCAGGGTACCATGCGCTGGGTGGACCTCAATCAGTCTTACACCGGGCAGTGGGACAACGGGGTCCAGGTATGGTACACAAGACTACTGTATACAAATGTCTCTTATGATCAAAGCTGCCAATCTTCTGAGGCAGAATGCAGAGTATTTGAAATATTTGAAAGGAATATTCCAATTCCATTCCTTCCAAGGTTTATTAATAAAGTCATTGCAGCCAAATGCTGAATTTCAACAATATTCATATGATTAAAAAGCACACACATCAACACTTTTTTGATACATTTACAAAATACAGGTGATATTGAATAGGGTACATAATAACAATGATATTACATTAGAGTCTGTTGTGTTATCTATTTTTAGAGAGTGGAAGATCAAAGAAGTTTTTGCATTGTAGTTCATTGGCGTTGGAATACTAACAAAAGATTCCAGTTTAGCATTTGCGTAATGTGTTGGAGCAAAAAATGATGTGCCTCAAACTGACACCCCGATGTACATGGAAGCACCCTTAGTACAACTCTGTTATATCGTAGACGACTCCACGTAAAGTGTTTTCTCTTCCCTTTGTTTGCCACCTACAGCATGGCCATGGTGAACACACCTGGTACCTGAAGCGGCTGGCTGGCTCTCAGTACCCACTCCGCAACCAATACATCGGGGACTTTGTGTACGGGAAACGCCATGGTTACGGCGTATTCTTGTACGCCAACGGAGCCAAGTATGAGGGTGAATGGATGAATGATAAGAAAAGTGGCCGGGTGAGCATAATCTGTATTTAATACTATTAACATGAAATACGACATATGTTATCGTGTCAAATTGCTCCAAGGTCAATTTGCTTACATTAGTCACATATCTAAATTCAACCAGCAACCAAACACCTTCTCTAAGCCTAAACTTAAACATGACCCAAAACCTAATCTTAACCCTAATCGTAACCCTATATCTTTGACTGAATGATGCCTGGAGCAACTGCTGCTAGAGTAAACATAGAACATAAACATATCAACATAGAGCCAACAACCAATATGTGAAATTTCATATTAGATTGAACAGTGAAATGTATGTATGTGATGTATTTTTACAATTATACCTGCTACTCTATGTGTACATTTTGGCATTTAATCTTTGAGAAAAAAAAAGTTTCAAATCTTTGATATCAGTGTTTTTGGTTTAAAGAGTCACCTCACGTTTTAAAAACAGCCCCCCCATAATAATTTGTGGTTACTTTACAGGGTGTGTTTACCTTCAAGAATGGCCGGATCTTTGACGGGATCTTTGTTGATGACCGCATGGCAGAGTACCCACAGTTCTCTATGGATGGGACTAACACCCCAGACATCTCAGGAATTAGGACCAGGACTCCTGACCCATCAGGACCAGGTACTACTTCCATCATCAGATCCCAGTGTCTAGGTTATAGCCTTGGTTTTAGTTTGCGGAGTGCTCTTTCTCTCCCATGCACTGCTGCTACCACAACTAAATCAAAACAAATACGCTAAACATAATGCATTCCTCCAGACTATTGTTGCTTAGAGCGAAAGAGGAATAAAGATTTATCTTGTCTTTCAGACCTAGGTTTTATTGCATCATATAGTAGAAAAAAGAAACCAGAAGCCTAGAGCCAAAGCAACCAAAAGTTGTTTTTTTTTATCATATGTCAAAAGGATATTTTCAATATCCTAACACCCCACACGTTAGTGAGCTCAGGACAGCCATGATGGATAGACAGGTCTGGAGGTGCAACTATGTTCATGGAACCCGAGATGGCATAGGCTGAAGCCTATGCATGCCATCGAATTAGTAGTAGTAGTAGTAGTAACACCCCACACAAAAACTAAAATGAATGAGGACTACATTTAATGACCACACAATCATTTTATTATGCTTTAAAATATAATTTTCATGCATCAGTTTTTTTTTGTTTTTTTTTAAAAGACACTCTGCCTTGCTAGGGACTCCAAACGCCAATCATCCCCCCTCCCCCTCAATCAGAGAAATCAAGACCTATGTGTTAATCTATGAGATAACATGATAAACACTCCATGAATATTGCATTGTCTTTCAGCTCCAGGAGCTGATGTGGGTGATCTGACTGCCAGGACGGATGAGAGCAGGAACACCCTAGGCCCCTCCTTGACCCTTGACCTCCAGCATCTTCTCCGAGAGTTCACCACGGAGGACAAGGAGGAGGAGCTTCACCAGGTTAGTCTACCCCCCCCCCCCCCTATGTGCTTTCCCCCTTCCATTTTCTTCCCTTTCATCCATCCCACATAGGCTAACCCACTGTCCTTTCAATTTCTCCTCCTCTTGTCCCAGATAATCTACCACCTTTCTCCATCCTTCATGTATCCTCTCCCCTTCCTAATGATCTATCCCTCATAGTCTAGCCTCTTCTTCCATATTCTTCATTTCCCCTCCCCTGTCCTTCTTGCCCCCCTCCCATCCCCTTAAACTATCCCCCATATCCTACCCCCTTCCGTTGGCCATAACATTTCACCTCCCCTCTCTCCCTTCTTCCTCACATACTGTCCTTTCTATCTCCTCCCCCATGTTCTCTCTCTGATATAAAAACTTTCTTCTGATATGCCAAGTTACTCTTTATAAATCGATATAATATTTCAGTGTTTTGTTCTAATGACAGAGTCATACTTTGTTCTGACCGAAATTAATATACAAATATACCAAGCTGTGAGATTGTATTGTGGAAATTATGTATCTGAGGAGGGACTGGCATAGAACTATTTTTTTTGTGAATTGACCAATCATGTTCCTACAATACTCGTGAATATTCATAGAAGGGATGTAACTATTTATTTACACACACTTATTGAGCTGCAGTTTGTCTGGCACACAAAGGGTTAACTGACTATTTCTCTCCCTGTCTGCTGCCCTCTCTAGGTGATGTTTGTGATCCTGCGTCACATGACTGCCTTGAAGAAGGTCTACTCGTACTACAGTGGCCTAGGTCACGACGCGTCACCAGACAACACCTTCATCATGACAAGGCTGCAGTTCTGGCGTCTCCTCAAAGATTGCCGCTTCCACCACCTGGATGCGACTCTGGCCGAGATGGACCGCATCTTGGGTAAGGCCACAAATACTGTCATAATTCTTCATACTGCATATAACGATAAGTCGTCCCATAATGCAATGCTCAAAAATATCCTGATTTATTTTGCAGTTATATCCACTTCCATCTAATTTATTAGTGTATAGTATGAGAAGTGGTTATGACTGTACACAATGGCCGGATATCACTATGCTTTGCATTTGGGGAGGATTTTTTTTCTTATATGCGGTTTGAGAATTAGCTTTATAAATCACGGGTAGAATTTAGATTATTTAATTTAGATTGTTTAATTATTAGCCATAACTTTGTTAACCATCCAGCCATGTTAACTCTTTATCTGCCATTGAAGCAATTTCTGCACAAGTATTTTATACATGAATCCCACACAGCAGTGTTTTGTTTGGCGCGTGAGGGTGAAGTTCGAGAAGCTAGCTGAATTTATTAGATCATCTCGGCAATTCTGTTGTTCTGATTGAGATAATGTAATGTGAGATACCAACTTATTTTTTCCCTGCATAGTTTTCCATCAATTCACCTTGTTTTGTATTTTTTCAGCTGGGGACAAGTCAGCAACTGAGATCCACTCTCCGCTAGACAAGCTGCTGATGCGAGAATTCCTCAACCACATCATCACTCTGGCATATCACCTCTACAAGGACCAGTATGAGTGAGTTTGAACATTTCTCTTGAAATTATTATGCTTTGAGCCTAGTAGAACACTTTTCTCAGTCACCTCACACGTATGCTATTAGATTTAATGTTAATTATTGAGAATCCTCAACCACATAAATGTGCTCTTCTATAACTTCTGCAAGGACCAGGATGAGTGAGTTAAAATTTCTTCTCAGAAATGTTACACTTTGAGCCGGGAAGAACACTTTTCTCAGTCATAGCACACATGCTATCAAGATTTATATCAATAATTGAGAATTCCTCAACCTAATCATGCCCTATCACTTTTATGGGCAGTAGTATGTGTGAGTTGTTCCCCAAACCTCACTTTCTTTGTTTCTTCTTCTTTAAGTGTCTCCTTTCTTTACTCATTCCTTGCATGGTGCATATCCTACTCCTACTTCCCTACTCCTCTCATTGTTTATTTCTCCTTCTGATAGCTAGTTTCATTATTCCACTGTTAAGCCATGTTTGACTTTTGATCCTTTGTTATGCCTCCGCCACGAAGTGGCCGGAGGCATTATGTTTTCGGGTTGTCCGTCCGTCCATCCGTCCCGAATCCGTTTAGGCAATATCTTGAGAACCGTCAAGCAGATTTGCTTCAAACTTGGTTCATGTATGTGTTGCATAAAACTTATGAAGTGTGTAAAATTGGGGTCAAATCTGATTGAGGTCAAAGGTGAATGAACTTTGTAAAAATTGCCCAAAAATGACCTTCCACAATAAATCCAAATCCAAGGATGCAATTGTCATTAAACATGGTACAAATATGGATCACTACTTGGGGATAGACTGGTGACATTTTTGGTAAAATTCCTGAAAGGTCAGAGGTCAAAGGTCAATGAAATTTGTGAAAATTTGCCAAAAATCTACCTTTTTCACAGTAAATCCAAATCCAAGGATGCAATTTCCATTAAACATGGTACAAAGATAGATCACTACTAGTGGATAGACTGGTGACATTTTTGGTAAAATTCCTGAAAGGGCAGAGGTCAAAGGTTAATGAACTTTGCCAAAATTGGCTAGAAATTGCCCCAAACTTTAAATTTTTCACAATAAATCAAAATCCAATGGTGCAATTCCAACCAAACATAGTGAAACGATGGATCACTACTTGGGGGTAGACTGGTGACATTGTTGGTGAAATACCTGGAAGGTCAGAGGTCAAAGGTCAATGAACTTTGCAAAACTTGATATTTTTCACAATAATTCCAAATCCAAATCCAATGTCACAATTCTAACTAAACATGGTACAGAGATGTATCACTTCATGGAGGTAGACTGGTGAAAGTTTAGGTAAAACTCCTGAGAGTTCAAAGGTCAAAGGTCCATGAACTTTGCCAAAAATTAGCTAAAAATTGCCCCCCAAGTGATTTTTAAAATATATCCAAATCCAATGGAGCAATACCAACCAAACATGGTGCAAAGATGGATCACTGCTAGACTGATGACATTTTTGGTGAAATTTCTCAAAGGTCGGGGATCAAAGGTCAATAAACTTTGCCAAAATGGCTAAAAATTGCCCCCAAATAGATATTTTTCATATTGAATCCAATACTGATGATTCAATTCAAACCAAACCTAGTTACAGAGATGTATCACTTTATGGAGGTAGACTGGTGAAGTTTAGGTAAAATTCCTGAAAGGTCAAAGGTCAATAAACTTCACCCCAAATTGGCTAATTTTAAATAAACTTGATGCAAGGATGGATTTAGACAGACTGGTTAGATTGGAAGTCAAAGAAATAATAGGTCAAAAGTCAATGAACAAACTTAGCTAAACTTGAAAAAAGACAATGTGATATTTTCATTTCACATACGAGCAATGGTACATTGCCCACCAAACATACACATTTTCTGAGAATAGCAAAGAGGCGGAGGCATATTTATCGACTGCGTGGCAGTCGAATTGCTCTAGTTTCTTCTAGTGTCTCCTTTCCATATTCATCCGTCACATCTGGCCAGGACGCAATCCTTGTCTGATTCCTATCCTGAGCCATCGTAGAGAACATCTTTTCCATATGCCTGTCATTCTTTATTCCTTCTTCTAATATCTGTATTCAATATTTCTATCTTAGATCATGTGTTAATATCAATCTTTATATCTTCTTCTTCACATAATGGCTTTCTTTGTTTGTACTTCTTTTAATATCTCCTTTCTTTATTCATCACTCACATTTGACCAGGGTCCAGTCCTCGTGTGGTACCTATCCCAAGCCATTGTAGAGGACTTATTGTTCTCTTACACCTGTCATTGTTTGTATCTTCTCCTTTTAATGTCTCCTTTCTTCATTCATTCCTTCATCAGATCTGGCCAAGGTCCAGTCCTTGCCTGGTGTCTATCCCGAGCCATCGTAGAGAACATCGTTCCCTATGCCTGTGACGTGCAGGGTAACTTCCTGTATGATGAGAGGCATGCTGTCAATGCGCTAGGCTACATGGATCGCTGCCATCAGGTCTACCAGCAAATCAGCAAACCGAACAAGGTATAGCATGCAAATACAGAATGGCAACAGTTGTATTTTGATCAGCAAATCATGATTTAAAATAAATTTAAAAGTTGAATTTACCACATATATTATTAAACCCAAGATGAGTTACTTAATCTTTGTTCTCTTCTCTTTAAAATGATTTAAATGATATACTTAAACAAATTAAAGGCCTGTAGTTTGGGTGTTTTTTTTGCAGAGTATGTACTTTACTTTTTGCGTAACAAGTTTTTTTGACAAAGGTGAATGAGATCCCTCATGAAAGCCTGATGATGTGCTGTTAGGATTATTGCGGCATATTTGTATTAAACATGTTTGATTTTGATTTCTCTTCATTTTGAGTATTGTTTAATTTTGGGGTCATTCCATTGACTATAAAGAGGGGAATGTGCCTATTCCATAGCAATTTTTTGACAATGTTTGTATATTTTTATTTATTGCTTTCAATTGAGCACCTTAAACATAAATTAATTAATAAATTAATTGATTATTATCTATTCTCCTCTAAATCAGTACAAGCCATACGATAATGTGCTGAAGATGCGTGACTTCCTCCACACCATGAACGACTACGGCCTCGTCAACGAGAACCTGTCGGCCAAACGCATCCTTGAAATCCTGTCATGTGATGACCCGGCTGCCTACGACTCAAGCGACTGCAATCTAGAACTGGAGGTAAATGAACCGTTTTTGTGCCAATGGTATATTTTGGCCCGAGCGATGTATGTAAATTGTGAAGACTCACATTTAATATGAGCCAGGAAAAGTTAAGGAATCTTTATTTTGAGTGAAATTGGCAATGTCACCTTTTAGGATAGTGGATTAACATTAACATATCAATGGCATATTTCTATATTTCTATGAGAAGTGTACAGGGAATCTTCTTTAGGAAGACAAAAAAATGTTGTCTTTATAATTTATTTACAGGTTAGTTTCATGCACACTTCATTGAAAAACATTGTTCAAGATATTTGATTTTATCATCACACAACATTGTGTCAAGCTGTCAAGAATATAGGCCATTTACCTGTTGACAAAGGCCACCTGTGTATAGATACAGACCAAATGTCTGCAAAGACCACTCAGTTAAAATCACTGCAGTACAGTTTGAATGTAATTGCACCAGTCACTAAGACCACCTGTCCATTAATACTGTGCTGTCTGTTTCATTTGAAGTGGTCTGTATACACAGGTTCAACTGTATAATAAAAACATGTACATGCAGTTATACAGTAATTACTTACCTGGTCCATAGAACTGCATGTTCACTTTGCTATTGGTTCATTCCAGATGACGTTCCTTGACTTCTTTGAGGCTGTGATTGGGTGCGCCATGTTCTATGTGACGGAGGAAGTGATCCGTGACCCCAGCACTCCCCGACCTAGCACCGTGGTATCACCCCACACCCACACCACCTACAGCTCCACTACACACGGCTCCACCTCCAGAACCAGCCATGTAAGCTCACCTTAACTCAAACCCCTCGCTCATAAAGTAGTATCATAATATTGAGGATTTCGATTTGTTTTTGTATGGGCCTATCCATGAAACCTGACATTGCCTCTAAAATCTTACACTCATGACAGAAATCAGAATTGCTTTATTATATAACAAAGACAAAGCAGATTATAAAAACCCATTGAAGATGTAAATAAGGGCTGGACTTGAAGTCAAGCCTCACAAAAATTACTTTGGTTAAATGTCCCATATGATATTGATGATGGGACAGACTAATGTGCAACAACTCTGTCTGTCCCATTACCAATGTTATATGGACAATTTGAAAAGGGTTATTTTGAAAATGCAAATTAAGGATCTGTTCAGTGACAAATTTTAATTTGAGCCATTTCTAGTGAAAAACAAATTAATCATTTTATTTCTTGGTTGTCATGGTCTAATGATTTCAATTCAATTCAATTAATTTTATTTTATTCAATATTGATGCGAGCCTTTTTCAATCACTGAACCATGTGGGAGAACAAAAACAGATTTCACAGGGGCTCTTCAGTGGTTTAAAATTAGGGGGCCTTACACCCCTGTTCAATGTTTCGCACTTCAACCATATAAGTGTTGTTTTCACCTATTGATCTCCCCTGACAGCACAATGATGATGGTGATGACCAGGGCACCGGTCAAGCATCCCCTCGGACATCAAACTTTGGCTCTCCGGGACCTCGGGCGGCATCCTCGTCTGAGATCCAGACTGCTAGGAAGACATCCGACCCTAAGGTGGAGGTAAGCTAAGGAACATCTCTTCTCTTTCATCATTTCATACTCATCACTTTGTTTATGCTCGTCTTTTCTATCCATACATATAAACTACTTGTATATGGTGAAAAATGACTATGATGAATGCCCAAGGGCATATTTATAAAACCTTACTAAGCCAAGTTAGTTTCTTAAGTGCATTTAGCTTCATGCATTTTTAGTTACCAACTAGCACACAACTTTTTCACATCACCACCCTCTCCTCCTATCTCCATTTCATCTCATATTTTCCAGGTTTAATACCAAAAACAAAAGCTAAAAGCAATCTTGTGGAAGTGTTTTAACGCGTTGCTCACAATTAGATTTTCTGGGCTGTGTGAATCCTGGCCCAGTGAAGATGTCAAAATTTGCCATGGAACTGCAGTAACTGAAGGGATGTGGCTTAATTATGTTCTATAAGGTATTCAGAGTTTATTCATAGCCTGTTGTCCACTGTCCATACAGAAGATAACATGAAAGTCATGTTGCTCAGTATCTGAGTGGAGAAAAGCCACCCTGTAAATACGCATGCTCAATAAAGAACACGTTAATTACAGCTATTATTGCCTAAGTATATAAACAAAAAGTAGAAAAACAGGAGAAAAAAAAGTGAAGCACTTTTTCATCCTAAAAAAAGTGTCTTGCAGAATTGAGTGCAATGTGGGGGAGCTTTGAGTTAAGCTATGCTCTGACTATTTCTGATCTTCGTTCCTCCCTGCTTGTCTGCTGCCCTCTGTCAGAGACTGGGGTCCATTGCAGCTGCTGCCAGCCTGCATACTGAGATCAACCCAGGAGGCAGCACCATCGGTGGTCAAGAACTGAAAGGCTCCAAATCAGGTCAGAATCCAGTCACTCTTTATGTGCTACTGAAGCCATTTTGCACAAGTTGTACACACAAATCCCATAGCGCAAGATTTTACATGGCGTGTGAAGTGTGAACAGAGGAACTCTAGATCTCCATATGTATTTCATGTCTGTTTAGTGGTTTTGCGCCAATACCTTTTAAATTTGCTTTTTGTTGTCAAAATGTTTTGAGCATTCCTTGTGTCATATGGTTACATATGTCTCTTCCACGGTTATGCACAGACTTGAGCAGAATATTGAAATATGTTCTATGAATTATATTGCAGGGGGAGGGGGGGGGGCAGAATTGCCTTTTGATTGAAAAGTTGAGGAACTATGTAAATTCATTCACAAAGTTCTTCAACTCTTTAAAACATACCGTTTTATCAATTTGTTGTTGTAACATTGTTTTTCTTTTTTCAGTATGTGTACATGTATGTGTATGTATTTCATTTTTTTGCAAGCACTCTGGATGCTATAAGAAAGAAAAGTACAAGCATTTAGTAATAATAACAACTCTAACAAGAAGAAATACACACTAAGAGTTGTGATAGGGCTTCTGTATTTATGTCTTCTACAAAAATGGGCAAACTGTAGATATTTTTGTTAAAAATTGAGATTTCCCTCTCCCCCCCCCCCCCCTCCACCTTCTCCTCCACAGACAGAAGCTCTGAGCTTGGTAAGGCGGCTTCTTGATTCATGTCTTCTGTGAAAATTGACAGACTGTACATGTAAATTTTTGTTGTTCATTTTTTTTTTTAAATTGAAAAACTCCTACTCTCTCCCCTCCAACCATCTTCACTGGAGACGGGGGAACTGAGCTTAGTAAGGGGCTATCTTCATGTCTCCTGTGAAATTCACAAACTGAAGATTTGTGTTAGTGATTTTTTTGACAAACTTTCCTCTCTCCTCATACAGATGGGGGCACAGAGCTTGGTAAGGGGGCAGCAGCAGCATCCCTACACTCCCTGCCTGGAGGAGACAGCAACGGCCCCCAGCATGACATCAACAATGAGAGTCAGACCCACCTACTGCAATCCGTGCTGTCTCTAGGGGCAGAGGAGGCCCAGCAGCAACAGGAAGTTGGTGAGTTGTTCCGAGTCATTCAGGACCAAGAACCACAAGTTCAAACCTATCGAGTCTTAAAATCATTACAGATGCATCAATGGGAAGAGTGTAGAATTTTTTTTCACAGCATTATTGATGTAAATTTGATATGCACCACCCCTATCAATTTTGAATTCAAAGTAAGTGTAATTATCCTAAATCTTCAAATTGGCAACACACTGGAAATGTTTATGTGACATGTTTGGTCTTTATACTTGCACAACTACTTATCTTAATAGTATATATTCAATTTAAATTAATTTTCAGGGTTTTATTTTTCTAAAATCATGATAGATGCATCAATTGAAAAATAAAGCATATTCTCAAATCATCAGTGATGTGTGTATCTCCCTTGTAATTATTTTTAAGTGCAAAATAAGTGAAATGATCGGTAAATCTTAAAAATGACAAAATTGGGGTAATGTTTATATCATATGTTTACTCCTCAAATTGGCACTACAATCAAAGAAAAGAGTGGATGAAGCCCTCTGACTTATTGCATAGCTCATTGTGTCCTGAAGTTTAGGAGCGTTGTGTTATAGATGCTATTATGAACATTATTATTAGGTCTAATCTCTTGAAATGTCTTTTTTTTCTCCAGTGGAAGAACTGGAGGAGGAGATGGATGAGGACACGAGGAGATTCAACTTCTGGACCCATCAGATCAACATCTTCTTCCTCCGCAAGCTCTTCCCGGCCCATGAGCACATGAGGGAGGTCATCGCCAAGAGAGTCACTGTCAGAGAGGACAAACAGGTGAGGGGTCAAAGGTTACAGGTCAAAAGGTCAGGGACCATCTTTCAGGTCAAAACTCATCCCATCCCTATCAGCTTTCATTTCAAATGTCTTTATGCTTTATTGTGTTCTCATCCGTTATGAAGATATCTTATTGTTAACAAGATGCAACTGGAAGGGAGGATAGGAAGGTGCGGGGTCAGAGGTTAAAACTCTAAGTTCAAAGACCGTCTTTTGGGTGAAAGCTCACCCCATCCCAAGCAGCTTCCTTGTTAAAATTTGAAAGGCTCTCCTTTGTTTCTTTTCCTCTATTAAAATATGTTGTCAGGTCATTAATATTAACAAGAGAGCAACTATCAAGGAGGATAGGAAAGTGAGGGGTCAAAGTTCAAATGGCAAAGGTCATTTGCTCTATTCCAGGTCAAAGTTCAATATAGGAGCTTCAGAATGTGATATGCCTTAGCCCTAATGTATAACCATCACTTAATTCTTTACCCTAACTCCTAAATATCACCTTGTGTTCTTGGTAGTTGGAGTATACCATATAGGTACTTATTGATCATAAGGGGACAATTTATCCTCATTGTAGATAAAATGCCATAAAATCTTATATTTTTTTTATTTCACTTCAGCTTGCTGAGCTGCAAGCAGCACGTGAGCGTGAGGAGAGGGAGCGGAAAGTTCTCGCGATGAAGGAAGCTGAGAGATTGGCTGAGGAAGCCCGAGCGAGGGAGCTGCTCGCTGCTGTCTCGGAGACTGGGGCCGGCAATGAAACCATCGATGGCTCCCTCAGCGATGTCAAAGTTGAAAGGTCAAAGTCCAACAGTTCCACAAAAGGAAAGTGACCCTATCGCGCCATCCGAATTTGAGGGAGAATTGGGAGTTTCATATATTTGTTGTTCTATGAGACGGTGTGTATTGCAAACAGTGATTTCCATCCATTAATATCAGCTGATAAGGTCAAAGTTGAACTATTTGATGTTACAGTTTCCGTCCTTAACTATCAGTATTAGAGTCAGCTGTTTATAACCTGCACTTACCGGGAAATAAATCCGTGCTAACAGTTACAATGAACTAAAACTTCATACTCTTCTTGTTTTGCATTAATTATCAATCGAAACAGATATTCATAACTACAGGAACATGTATGGTAATGAGATCAATGAGTATGAGAATAATCTATTGAATTTCTTATTCTCTGAGTATTTCAAGTGACCCAAGGTATTTTGATCCAGTGTCATGCGTACATGGAAAATACATGTATGAACTGTGTGAGTCTGTCTATTATTATCACCTTGAAAACATTTAATGATTTTGTACTTTTTGACTGTGCCTGTCTTTTGTGTCTTAAACCTTTGAACACCTTCATATTCTTGTGAGAAAATCCATTGATTCTTAGTTCAAAGTCAAGGGGTAGAGGTGGTCTTGACTATGGTCTGCAATCATGGAGGAATCATACTCTCATCGTCATTGTGTCTAGGTTTTGTTTAATTCCAAGGACTCATGCATTTTGAGGTGATTTCTTTCTGGTATCCTGAAATTAAAGAAGAATAGGACCCATGATTTGTGACAGACCTGCGCTCCATTAAAGGGAATATACTGTACTGGGAAGACAAAAATCCTTCAAACATTTTGACAATTTGTGATTTAATCACTCATTAATCCAAATATGGATCATTTGAGGGCAAATAACTTTCAGCAAGTTTCTAAAATGGACAATACATGGTAAGAACATTGCTCACAATCAATTGTTTGAAGGCTTTTTGTCTTCCCAATACAGTATATTCCCTTTAATGTGTAGGTTCCATAGTCTTTACCACTCCCACCTATTACCTTTTAACCAGGTTTTAAGTCTTGTAGAGATTGCAAAACATCTCTATTGTGATGTTGGTATATGCAGACAGTTCAGACAAATGATTATGTTGTCTCAAATCTCTTTGTGTTTTGGTATGATAGTCTGCATATAATTCACATTCTGTTATCAAAGAAAAAAAAATCCTGATAATTAGTTGAATTGGAACAAAAACACAGACTAGAGGAACAGATTGGTAAGAGTTGGGAATTTTTAAAATCCTGAAAACTAGCACTGAATTATGTTTGTTAACCTTCATAGGCTACTCCATTGTTCTACAATGATGTTCTGCACACTGTCTTCAATGCTCTATCGCTCCATTTTGTAAACAAGACGATACCAAGAGCGTGACTTGGTGGCCTAGAATTTACAGAAGAAGATCACAGGCCTAGTGGTTGAAGATTTTAAAACACAAACAGCTTTCTAATTGTCAGCATATTTACAAACTAACAAATCTGTACAGCACTCAGCACATGGATTTGATGGTTCTTAAAAACGCCAACATGATCTGTCCGAGTTTTATCAAACTCTGGGCCCTGTTGCATAAAACTTACTGTTGATAGTAACTTTGCTATCAATGGCAACTTCTATGAAAACTTTGAATTTGATTGGCTGTCCAGTAATGTTACCATGGTAGTTACCATTGATGGTAGAGTTACATTAATGGTAAGTTTTATGCAATGGGGCCCTGTTCCCTAATTTGTCTGCTTTTATTCAATTCTTGTTATCATCAGGGCTTTAATTTCCCATACACATTTCCACAGAGTCATACCTCACAGCACTCTACAATTTCCACATCATTCTCTTCCTTCTTGTATGGTGAGCTTTATTCAAATTTGTATATAATTGTAAGTATGTCATTATTGTACAAATATATATAAATCTATATTAAATTTCTCTGAGGAGAATGTTGGAAAGATATGTGAAATCAATAGAATAATTGAATGGATATTGTTGTAAAGGAGATTCTCTGGATAATGTATTTTTGCGACTGATATGATGGTGTGCTGCTGCTGTAATGTCTTGAGGAAAGTGGGAAATATGGGAGATGTAGAAGAGAGATAAAGACAAGAAGGTCATATTATACAACTCAAAACTCAAGGACATAAAGAAATATGCAACTTTTCTTCAAGTCAATCAATTTTTAATAATCTTTTCAAGAGAAAAAAAATGAAGAAAAGAAAACCTGTTTTAAAATTCTTTCCTCAAAAAGCTGACAATAATTTTTCAAAAACACCAAAAACACACATAAATACAATACACATAACTAAAAACAGAAAAAAGAAGAAGAATGAATATGCTTCCATCTTTATACAGACCGGTTACAAAGATTTATATATAGTTGGTACCAACGCATATGGTATCCAAAAACAACCATATATATATTTCATATATATATTACAACCATATTCCAGACTTCATAAGTTTGGCAAGTTCTAGATCAAATGATTTCTGATATCGTCATTACCCTTGAAGATATATACTTAAAATGAGTTCGAAGCAATAAGCACACAAGCACACTTTCTTACATCATTATTTTCATGCCATTTTTTTTTCTTTACTCATGATAATCTAAGACTTGAAGTTCTAAAACTGACTATGACATGCTTTTGGCAGGATTGAGTGTTGGTCGTGGACTAACGCTTTTCGTTTTCAGAAAAATATTCGCCCCTCTCATGGCAAGAGTTGAAATGATTAAATAGAAAAGGCATATACAAGCACAACAATGGATTCACTCAGTGGTGACTTTGCATTTTGATTCTCAAAAGCCCATTATTCATAGTATTGTTGTCACGTTGCTTATAGTAATTATTTTTATTCATTCAATTCTCTCTGTCATTCATGTAAGTATAATCTTTTCAAAGCAAAAGTTATTTTTTGGAGGTTACATAGTTCCAGTTCTATACAAATAAAAGTTTTTAAAAAGGTATAGTCATGCAAAAGGGGTGATACTAGTGTTAATTTTTTTAAAGTCCTTTCTCAAAATGTACAGGGAAAAACTGCACAAATACATATGCGCGTCTCTGATCTTTTTGATAGGTTTTAATTTAAGTGTTGTGGTTATCATGCCAGCTCACCAACTTGTTTAAACATCATGCTTTAAATCATGGCTTGTGGTTTGAAAAATCAAATCTCTTTGAACATGCAGAGAAAATAACATGACAGCTAGGATCTAGAACAATACAAAAACAGCACGATATCTCGCCAAGCCTCAGACGCACACGGTTAATGCACGGCAAGAAATACAAAAGACGTCTTGCACCCCCGCTCACCAACATCTCACAAGATGAACTTGACGGTTCGGCAAATCTCACAAAAATGTCTCCCTACTTTACAGATAGTCAAATTTATATTAAACTTCACATAATACCACATACAACCAAGTGTTCTCATGTATCTTGTGAGCTATGTAAACACTTTATACATAAAGAAAAATCTTCTTACTCTCTTTCTCTCTCTCTCACTCCAACTCTTGTTCATTGACACATCAAACCCGTTGCTAGAGTCTGCAAATCACAACATAACTAGGACAAAAACCAAGCACTGATTGTTTCTCCTAACCAGTGACTTTTAACCCTCTCTGTGCAATTCATGGATTTTGGCAAAAAGAAATACACATAAATCCCATAGAGCAGCACTGTATCTGGCAGATATAGGGATGAGGGTCCGTCCCCACGGATGGTGTATAACACCTAACACAATGGCACTCCTTTAAGACTGTTAACACTGACCCTCTCTACCGACAAAGCTGTGTTGAGCCTCAACATTTACACACTTTTACACTGAAAATGTAACAATGTGTTTGCTTTGCCATAGCAAAAAAACACTGGTGTCAAATTGCAAGTAGAAGGCAAGTTATGTTGGGGGAACCTGCTTTTGTGTGAAGGGACCTTATCACAGAAATGATAATACAGGCAGTTAAATCCAGTGAAACAATGGTCCATGATGAGGGATCAGGGTGACTGAGCCCTCGAAATACATCACAGAACCCTGTTGCATAAAACTAACCATTGATGGTAACTTTGCTACAAATGGCAACTTCTATGGAAACCTGAAATGTGATTTGATGTTGAGTGGTGTTACCATAGTAGTTACCATTGATGTAGAGTTATAGCAAGTTTTATGCAATGGGGCCCAGGTCTGTTTCACACCGTGCTTGAGAATCAGCCCTTACTTTGCGTTTCTTTCTGGATATATTTTCCACGAGTCTCAACATTGGCTGGAGATAAGGTTGGAACAGGTTGGGAAAGCCACGCTGTTCTTGGTCCTGAGCTGCAAAGACGTAAAACCTCTCCTCTGATTCGCAACCCTTTGAGTGCCAGACAAAATGCTGTTCAATTTTATGATTTAAGGATGAAATGATCCACAAGTGGCATGTTAAGGGTTTAACAAAAGAATCAGAAAATACTTGTTTGTCCTTTAGAAAACAGAATCTGTGCTGCAGAATTGGTTAACTATCTTCAACAAACACACTGTTTCATGTCAGAATTCATGTGCAACTGATTCAATGATAGCAATATAATGTATTTTATGATGTTAAATGCTCTGTTTACATATCACGCAATAAATATGAATGTTTGATTTGATTTTGTAGAATAGATTTCATGATTCAATGAAATTCATTTTAGATTGTTTAAAATATGTAGCATGGATTTAAAAAAATGAGTTGAGCATGAATTCTTGCTTGAGAATAGCTATACATATATTACCCACATTTAAACAGGGGGTTGATGCTACATTTGTATGATTCTGCAAATGATATTCATTAAAACATAAACATAGTTTTGCATTAAGTCCTCTCCACCTTTGCTCTTTCATCTTCTGAACAAATAAACAACTGTGTTTTTTGCAGATGATCTACCAGGGGTATTGGTTATAGTAAAAAGCATAAAGTCATATATTTTGTATTCATATATTAGAGAATGTGCATTCACTTGTCCATATGGAATTCGATTTTTTGATAATATAACCATGATGGACCATAATTATTTCCCCCAATATGAAGGTGTAAATTTCTCTCAGCATGATGATAAAGCAACCCATATCAGTCAGGTGACCTGCCAAATGGATTGGCCATAGGGAAGTCGATCAGATCTGAAACAGAAATATCTGCTAATATCTAGCCAGACTCCGACGAGCAAACAAGTATGAACTATGTAATAACAGCCACTCTGTGTATACTAACAAGCTCTAGACATGGACATGTAATCGATGGAAAAAAATCAACAAGGCCTTTGTGTTTTCATAATACTCGTTTTCTTTGGTATGCCATGATAAACACAGGAAAAACAAAAAAACAAACAGACATCAAGCCAAATATATTAAAACAAAATTCTGAAAAACAAAATATATTCCATCTAATCATCAGTTATTATCATCATCATCTAAGACGACATGATCCAAGACTTTACAAACTCAACTCACTGAGACTAATTACAGGTAAACGAGTCATCATAAATAACATATTCAAATCAGCCATTTCATCAAGAAGCTTGAAGAAAACGATATCTGACACACATTCAGATCAAAGCATTACAATTGCTGAAATCCATTAATAGTTTCATGTAATGCAAAGGTCTATATTATTTTCTTCATGTATTTTCTTAATAAAACACCTATGTTCCTATGTACAATTCTGTTTCTCACTCTCGGCCTCTCGGCACGTCGCTGCACAGGTAATACTGATGCAACGTTCCCAGTAAGGAGAGACTCCATACAACACCTGGCTTTCTGACACACAGAAAATAGCCATATTTCATGAAAAAGCAGCACAATGGTTGGTTTGTTTACATACATCCAGTAGTCTATGGTTAGAGTACCTGGTCTCAATCATTTCTCTCTCTTTTTTAATACATTTCCAACCTTTAATGGATAATTAGGCTCTTTCATAACATATCAGCCCCCAATTCATGATAACATGATACATGTACATGAACTAATGTATGCAATAGAAAACACATTTCATGCATTGATGGTTTTTAAATGTGGACATCCATGTTTTGTGGGAGAGATCAGCAAGGTTGGTGTGTTTTCATAATATTCATTCTCTTTGGTATGTCATGATAAACATAGAAAAAACAAAATGTGATAACAAGCCAAAACATTACATCAAAATTCATGCCGGAAATGTCTAGATTTGCTTATGATAAATCTTCATCGGTGTTCTGTTTTCCATGTTGAGAGTCACATACTTCTATAAACATAACATCACACAAATCAAATCAAAAACTAAATTGATGATAGAGTTTGATCACTTAAATTTCTGTAATAGTTATGAGAACTACTATCTTGAAATACGTTTAAAGATAAGAATTTCACATTGGACACAACACCATAATATACATTATAAGCTATATAAAGCATATCATCAGAAATTGTAACAAAAATCGAACACTGGAACAATTACTAGCTCTCGTACAGATTTCAAACAGTACCAATCTGTAGGCAATAAGGTAGCTTTGAGGGGTATCTCATACATCCACAAAATGAAAGCTTTTCTCCTAGAGAGTTCCTGAGTGAAAAATATCATTTTTCTGCCAAATCTTTCATTAAAATTGGCCAGAATTCTTTGCGGTGGACGCGTAAATTATAAAACCTAAAATCCACTTTAATCTCGACACCTAATGCTTTTTTTAAAAACTGATATGTCTGAAATATGAAACCTGAGCCTTACTGATATATTCATGGTGAAAATCTCTTGGCTTATCAACTACACAGTCAACAAAGACATGCCTCTGAAACAGTAAGAGATTGAATTACATGGTTTAGACAGGACTAAATCATTATATAATCATACGACTACTGCAAGTTGGGTTAAATTACAGTCAAACCTATTCTTCAAAGACCCCTGTTGGAAAAGACCACTCAATTTGAATCCCCACAGACCAGTTTGCATATAATTGCAGATGTCTACAAAGACCACCTGTCCATAAAGATGGCTTTTCTCCATCCCTAGAGGGCAGCATATAGAAATAGATTTGATTGAGTGTGATTATTTTCTCTTTGAGACACAAAGTGTCAATATTGGCCACTGTCAAAGCAGATAAACTCCACAGATACCACGCTATCAAAGCGATAAGGGACGACATCCATTGCCATGACGAATCTTCCACTTGTTTCTCATCTCCCAGTTGATGAAGAATGCTTCATTAACGAGATGGATGCAAACCGGGTGATCTCTCTCCAACAAATGTTTCGGAATCTAATGTGCTGATTGTGTGTGCATCCACATCTAACTTGTCTTTGCATACAGCACATTTGTGTTGATCAACAGGAACATCCACAGCCAATCCTCATGAATCTACGCAGGTTGAGAAACATCAGGTACAAGTTTGGCTGGCTCGCAAAAACACTTCTGTCCAATCACTCCTACACCCATCAGTACATTTCCGCATGCTGATTGAATAATAAAGTCTCATAAACATAGATACTCATGCTGCAAGGCGGCCAGGAATTGCCAGCCACATTCTAGAGTCTTTTATATAATTTGTTTTGTCTTCTATTAGCACCAAAGGCATTCGATTGTCCAAGAGGTGAACCGTTGAGGGATAAGGGAACGGGAAGGGGGGGGGGGGGGGGGTATTGACAATGGGGAAACGAGAGGGGGGAGGGGTGAAGAGGAAGGGGTGATAGTTACAAGTCGAGGATGGTGAAAAACACATCTCAGATGTACCACATGGGTAGATTGTGAAGTACATCTTTCGTTTTGAACTGCAAGGGGGTTAGCTAACAGGGTAGTGTGGGGATGGATATTGAGGGATGGGTAGTGGTGGGGTTGAAGGGGAGGGGACGTTACAAAAATGGTGTATACCAGACACCCCCCAGTGCTAATGCACCAACTATTAACCACACGGTCCACGTGACTCTTGAGGTATGCTAGAATGGGGGTGCAGATGATTGTTGAGGGTGGGGCTAGGGGTACAGGTGGGGGTGGGGTAAGGGGGTTGAGGTTGTGTGTAGCAGGTCTCAGAGATAGCCAAGGTCCAGTGCGTGATGTAACGCTGCGAGGTCAGAGTGACTCGTTACCCGCCAGAAAGGAAAGTCCAACTGCAGATTGAAGATAGATAAAAAAAACATAAACAAATTAAATATATATATATTTCACTGTTAATTGTACATAATTATTCTTAAAATAATAATAACCTTATAATTAAATGGTAAATACAAAAATGGGTGCTTTTCTCATTAACATTCATATTTTCTATATTCATTTTGGTAAATGTTATCCTTTGCATTTCTCAGGGATGAGATCTACAGTTGGGTCATAAATAGTCTTAATATTACATCTTTTACACCAAAAGATATATGCTAAGGTCTAAGTTGATATTTCTAGCTGAAAGAAACAGAAACGTCCATGTATTACTTCACAATCTCTACAATACATTTAGAAATAACAAAGTCACCCTTTTTCTCCATACCTGCTTCGCGGCAGTCTCTTCATCTTTTGCGTCGCCGATCGCGACGTACGTGACCTTGCGACCAAACCTGGCCACGATGCGCTCAAAGCAGCTCTCTTTGCCGACCCTGGTGGCGCTATACACATTCTCGATGTTGAAGACGCCTCCCAGACCATAGAGAAGCACCTTTGCAACCGCTGGGACTAGCTGGGTGGTCGTCACCAGCACGTTGATGCAGTTGGACCTGGGAAGCAGTGGCAGGGAGTCAATTAGAAATTTAGAACTGGGACAGAGATAGTAAAAATAAACGACATTACTATGATATATAAGGTTTTCTAGTTCCATTTTATCTTGCTATCATCATCCTACTTTTTCCTATATCCACCTGCTTTTGTGTCACATGTAACTTCTTCTTCATCTTCCCCTCCTCCTTTCCTTTTTTGTTCTCCTTTTCCTTCTCTTCTTTTCCTCAATTTTCATATCATCATTATCATCATCATCATCATCATCATCATCATCATCATCATCATCATCATCATCATCTCCATGGTTACCTTGAGTGGATGATGGAGAGTGACTTGAGAGCGATGGTGAGCCAGGAATCTGTCATGGCCTCAATCTCAGCTCGAAGCTGCAGCCATTGTTCTCTCTTCTGGGGACCAAGCAAACCTGTGAACACAGGAGCAAAAAAACAATACTTAAAACTTGTTACTATGGCAATAAAGTTAAATCTAAGACACCTCTCTCTACATAGACCACTTGGCTAGAATCAAACTGGACTTAAAAGCAGTTTATATGTAACTGCACCTGTCCTAAAAAACAAATCTGTCTATAAAAATCACTTATCTGTAAAAGATAATGAACTTGAATCTCATATCATTGCACATGTCTAGAAAGACTATTAAGAGTGCTTCTTCACAGCAATGAAATGCTGTTAAAAAAATTAAAAATTGCCACCACTAACAATTCATTGAATGAACGCTAGGATGGCATCAAATTTGAACCAAACAAAACAACTGCACAATTGATAAAAAAAACAACTCTATACACTGCAGTCACAGGGAATTGGACTCGCAGTCAACTTAATCGAAAAGCAGTTAGTGCCATTGACTGCATATAGGGTATCACTAAAGTGCCCCTCTAGTCCACAGCAGTGGTGCCCAAATACAGCCCCTGTCCCTCCCTCTCCCGCTCACTCACCTCCGACATTGTTCTTGTAGGAGCTGTAGATCTCCTTGATGCGGCGGTACCGGTAGGCCAGCTTGCGCATCCAGTCCACTCCGCCCCTCACGCCTGTCGCCAGGCACAGGTTGGCGCTTGTGGCCGCAGCATGGAACCCGTCCGTCTGGAAATTGTAATTACTGCAAAAGAAACAAAAAAGTTACAAATTCTTAGTTTTAAAAATCCAACTACAATGAGATCCATACATAAAGAGCACTGAAGGGAGACAATAAAGGTGGCCTTTATAAGCAGGTGGTCTTTATGGACAGGTTACGTTAATACAGAAACATTGTTTAAGGGAAATAAAAATGGTCTTTATAGGCAGCTGGTCTTTGTATACAGGGTGTCACTATAGCAAGTTTCACAGTACAATTAATAATAATAATAATTAATAGCATTTATAAAGCGCTTACCACAATATACTGATAACACTGATTTCAATGCTATGTACATGTATGTACAGGTTTCCCAAGAGTTACAATAAAAGAAAAAATGGTTACAATCATTTAATAAAAATGTCTGGTCAATGATTGTAGATCATTTTGTTTTTAGTTTGATGTACCGTTTTCTGAGATGATAGTACACTGATTATGTAACTTTCATGCACAGGTAATACAGACTTGCAATGTGTTTTGCAGGAAATGTAGCTGGGGAATTTACTCACCTCAAATCTTGTCCATTATCATCTGATGCCACGTCATCTATGTGAACCTGGTCGCACTCCTAAGAAAGACACAAAACAGAACAAATATCCCATTATTATTGACATAATCACCGCAGATCATGCTGTAAAATAATGAGATTAGATCTGATGTTCACTGGTGCAAACACTGATTTCAATGTTATGTATGTACCGGTGTCCCAAAAATAAAAATAAACAAACACTTGTTATAATCAAATAATAAAAATGTCTGATCAATGATTGAAAGGGTTTAGAGCATTTGCTGAACCATAACACTTTGATATCTACTCCAGAGGAATATTCTTACACCCACGCTATGGTATAAAAAAAAATCAAAGTATTTGATTTACTCAATGTAATCAGATATTCTCTGCATGGATTGTGGCACAGGCATTAACATCACCACGCCTCCACGTATTCTACCAATGTCACTGTTTAGGGAAAATAACAAATTATTTCAGGGCAAGTTGATGATATGTAGAGTTACCTTGAAATTAGCTTAAAGCGATGTATTTGTCATTGATTGAAAATTTTCGCACAATTACCATCCATCAAAAATAAATATTGTTGTGGGGTGAGCTGAAGGCCAAATTATTTTCACAGACTTGGTCTTATAATTAAGCCATTCTTCCATGAAGTTATCACCAAACCAATCATCTTTATTACAGCTGACAAATGACTTGTACGTCGCCTACTAATGAAAGTCATTATCCTCTACAAATTCTGATTGATAGGGTGGTGTGCACAAACTTCAAAATACAAAGGAAATAAATGTGTTGCTATTAAGTGCGATATGTGTGATATATGGGGCATTGTATGGCCAGTGTTCTATGACGCCAATTCTATGAAAATCACAAGCAAATTGCAACAATTTAATTGAAACACAGCACTGTTAAATTGGCATGAATTCAGAAAAGGGGTTCTAACTTCAACCTATATCTATACCCCAACATATAAACCACTTTTCATGGGGAAGCAATTGTCACACTCTTCCTTCTAAACCTATGCAGTATGAAAATTCAAATAATTTCATTAATTTCACTACTTTATTGGTAGATGAAAAGTACATATCAAGACAAAAAAGACTTAAGTTCATTAATATCATCCTAATTCTCACTAAATGGTAGGTTTAACAAAGGTTTAGTTTAAACCTCCATTGATGTATTCAGGTTATAGTGTGGTTCTAATGTCCCAGACAAACAAAGGGACTTTATAAAGCATGTTACACGCGTCATTGTCATACTTCTCCATCTCATTATGCAGATTGAGAGCAGACATTAAGAGCATCTGACAGAAAGCTATTATCTACAGCGCTTAGTCTGTTCTGCTTTCTAAAGCAAAATGCAAGTCGTTGCATTAGGACTATTTTTATGTCCCTTCTCCCCCGCTTGTCCCATCTTCCCATCTCCTGAGCTCGCTTTTTAATGAATCAGAAATCTTGTCTACTTCGGAACAGTGTCTGGGGATTAGGACGCAAATGGCTGCGGTTTGCAAGGTGGCCGACTTATATTGGGAGCGAAGGATGAGATGGATGGAGAGAGAGAGAGAGGGAGAGAGAGAGAGAGAGAGAGAGAGAGAGAGAGAGAGAGAGAAAGGGAGATAGAGAGAGAGAGAAAGGGGGGGGGGGCAGAGAGGGAGTGAGTGGAAGAGAGAAAGATACAAATAGAAAGAGAGACAGAGCCAGAGAGAGAGAGAGAATGGGGGGGGGGGACATAGAGAAAGAGGCAGCTAGAGAGAGACAGAAAGAGTCAGTGAGAGGATGGAAAGAGAGACAAACATAAATAAAGAAATGTAGTTAAAAAGTGAGAGACAGACAAGAGTAATAGATAAGATAGATAGATAAACAGGCATATTCACATAAACAATCATAAAGAAAAACATAGGATTAACAATAATAGAACCAGATGAGGATTTTTGAATTACAAACTAGTAGTCAAATAGCCTTTATCATAATGTTCCTTTCCCATTAACTTAGTTCACGGATTAGTCTATTAACATGACATGTTGTCATTCAGCTCTGAACATAGTCAGAACAACCCCCTTCTATCTCAAGCCGAATCTTATAACTAAACATAGCTCTCACTGACACAGAGCATACATGTACACATCGCTGTGGTGGGCAAGAAGGGAAAACAAATAAGAAATACACAGCGGAAAGAACAATGCCGGGAGTTGATAATTTGCGATGCAGTCTGGAATTAATGAGATAGGACATCTTCAATCGGGTTAATGGTAGTCCTGTACAGAGGGCGGTGGGTCCCCAGTGGGCCTGGAATGGGGGATATTGGATACCCCCTTAATCAAGCTTGGAGGCCATGCAGGGACAGAGAGGGGCGCACTGTTTATGAAAGCACAATTAAGGAGCTGAGGATGGTGGTAGGGATGGTGGTGGTAGTAGTGGCCTCAGGAGGGAGAGATGGGGATGGGGAGGAGAGAGGAAAAGGGGGGGGGGGGGAGAGGGGGAAAGAGAGAGAGAGAGAGAGAGAGAGAGAGAGAGAGAGAGATGGAGAGAGAGATGGAGAGAGAGAGAGATGGAGAGAGAGAGAGATGGAGAGAGAGAGAGAGAGAGAGAGAGAGAGAGAGAGAGAGAGAGATGGAGATAGAGGATGATATGAAGGAAGAGAGATACCATGGTAAATAGTTAGATAGAAGGACTGCGATCTACAGGAATATATATACATACATACAGATAGTTTAATCGAAAAAGATATCTCGAAACAATAAATGGATTGATGTTGAGATAGGGAGCAAGGTATAATGCCTATACATTATGATGATTTATAGATAGAAAGGGAGATACAAAGAAAGAGATACAGAGAGAGACACACACACACTGACACAGGATATAAGGGCAAAGCAGCTGAAAGCAAAGTGACAACATATAATTAACAATGGGGAAATAAAATGTGCCCTTTTAAGACCAATAATGAACAAATGTATAATTGTTGAAAAGGGGAAAAAGACCCATTTTTATTCACGTGTGAGTTCTGAGAGATAGACCACAAGAGAACAATTACTAAAGACAAGTCTAGTCAAGAAAAATAGTCTCGGTGTTTTGCCAATTTGCCCCCTTCCATGCTCCAAGGACAGACTGCCCTACAAGCCATCTCTTATCAGCGCTCTGTCCTTAAATTGGCAACACTGTACCACAGTCTGCTTGAAAACCACACACCAAGATAAGCAAATGTTGTGTCATGAACCCCCCAAAACATACTACCCTCATTACCTAATCTCAGAGGGGAGAGAAGGCATAGATGAGAGATGGATTTGGGAGGGGAACAAGGAAGGGAGAGGAGAGATAATAAATGGTAAGGGCTGGGGGGGGGGGGGGGGAGAGGGCGGGAGGTAAGGAAAAGAGGGAAATATGACTTCAAAGTGTGAAACTGCTTGTCAGCTCTTACAATGCAATATAAAATCACTTCACTTTAAATGCTTAAAGCATCATTCTTGATGCTTTCCTTTTGCAAATATATCCTTCTTTAATCCTTTTCAGTTTTAAAATTACAAGAAAGCATTTTTGTAACAGTTATGAGTAGAAGGGAGCTTATTAAATGAAAACACCAATGACTTCATATCTTATTTAGATCATCAAGCTTTGTAATCTCACTCTAGTCTACAGGGGACATGAGGAAATAAACATACTTGATACGAATAGTTAACAATTATGCTGGATCATATATCCAATTTAACAATGACTTATTCTATTTATATTGATGTGATTCTATTTTAGATCAGAGATGTTTGAACTAAGGCAGAAAAATCCATTTGGAGATTAGGAATGATAAAGCATGCTTCTGCATGATTCTTTTATACAATCTGTTCAATTGCATTATTCTATGGGGTTTCTGTATATCTTGTCCTGACATATTCTCTAATACATTTTACACACTGGAGAAAAGATGGAGTGGACGGGAAATAAGGAGGAGGTGGGGGGGGGGGGGGGGTGGAAGAGTTCATTTGCCACAGAGAAACCTGCTTCGAGAAAATCAGAATCTGTCCTCATAATTATTTCAGACATCTATTGAGAAATGGAAGTCAAGATGGAGAAGAGAGAAAGAGAAAGAAGCAGAAAGAGAGAAACATAGAACTAGAATGAGACAGAAAGTGAGAGACACGGTCAGAGAGGGAGAGAGAGATGAAAAGAGAGAGAGGGAGAGAGAGATGAAGAGAGAGAGAGACACACAGGGAGAAAGAGAGAGAGAGAGAGAGAGAGAGAGAGAGAGAGAGAGAGAGAGGGGGGGGGGCGAGGAGAAAGAGAAAGAAGCTAGACAAAGGGAGAGGGAAGAGAGGGAGAAAGAGATACAAAAAAGCCTGCACCAGAGCCAATAATGCTATCTCTGCTAATTATTTCTGATCCGAGGCTTTCATGCAGTGAAGCTACTTTTCCCTAAAGTGCTGTAAATCCCGCCAAAAATCACACCCGCTGCATGATGGGAAGATTCTCGTTAATAAGTCATCGCTACTTAAAGGTCCCTGTCCACTTTTTTTTTTACAAATCTGATCATTTCTGTCCAAATCCATGTTAGAAGAAAGGCAGTACAATTTTTTTTATACAATCAGAGAAAACTAAACCGGTCTATTAAGATCACTCCAGGCCTAAGGGAAAGAGATAGAGTGGCCTTTATTCACAGGTGGTCTTTACAGACAGGTCCAACTGCATGTAAACTGCTCTGAAGAGATTTGAACTAGGAGGTGTGCAGACAGACAGTGGTCTTTGTAGACCGGTAAGATTGTACATACAAGAATAATCCGTGATTTACAGACTGTTTCAAGAATTACAACTGAACAATATTGTTGTCAAAATTCACATGCTTACTTGATTAAAGTCTCTTAATACCTCCCTATGGTGCATATTAGTATGAATAACAAATACAGCTCTGAGAAACTAGCATTAATAGAAATACTCTGTTTTATATTTGGTTTCTTCTGTTTTTTAATAGTCAATATCTATTTTCCCTGCATTGTCTCTGAACACAGTTATTTTCTTGATGATGTAACATACCTCATGAAAAAATGCCCTTTTAATTAATTCCTTTCTGTAGCATTCTAGATCAGGTTTCCATATTGTACGCACAGCACCAGTCAAGAATAATTCTTGTTTGGAAAGGTAGAAACTGACAGAAATCTAACAAGGCATTATCTGTGCTTAAGTTTCAAGGCAAGAGAGACTATCCTGTTCGTGTGCATAACTGATGTAATGACGCAATTACATAAAGTGTCATTCATTCTAAAAAGGTAGATGACCTTTATATGAGCTCTCATGCTGTTGAGACGATAAGTACTTTGGAGAATATTGCAGCGTTTAAGGCATTATGTATAATCTCTTGGATTCCCCAAGAAAATGCTTAAGGGACTGCAAAGAGCAATTTCCCCATGGACAAATCTGTATTCGCTAACAATTCATCTTGCTTCACAGCACAATATTATCTATTAGCACACTCTTATCTAAGACCAGGGCCCTGTTGCATAAAACTTACCACTGATGGTAACTTTGCTCCCAATGGCAAATGCTATGGAAACCTTGAATTTGATTGGCTTTTTGAGCGATGTTACCATGTTAGTTACCATTGATGACAGAGTTGCCATTCCTGGTCCGTTTTATGCAAAGGGGACCAAGGATTCCATACTGCGAGTCACACTGTGGTTACCATATTTCAAAACTGATACATACATTCATGTTGTTGCATAATATAATACAAATATATCTATTTCCCAATGACAGGTTTTGAGTACCTTGATCAACTTTCTCTGGATCTTTTAATATAATTACAATAATTGATAAGTGTGAGACAAATTTCCTTGTTCACAACTTTCGTTGGTTCACATATCATCAATAAATCATCTATCCTGTAGATTTAAACAGCAGTGACATTCACAATCTTCCTCTAAATTCTCAGTAATTCCACTCTGTCTGTTTCACCCCCCCCCCCCACCTTTCTCTTTCTCTCCTTCTCCCCTGTAATAACATGTTAACATTAAATCACTTGAAATAACCACACACCGCACTATATGTGGGTCTACACAAAACGTTCTTCATCCACCCTGGAGAATTTGGCAAAGAAACTGTCGCAATTTTGCTTCTGCTACCCCCATTCTGCCGTCGTCGCTTCAAACACTTTCTCCGGTGCTGTTCCTCGACGCTGCTATACATGAGGGCTCAACAAAATAACTCTGCCCAACGGGCATGGACCATTCACAGTGTGAACAATCATTTCACGTTCCTATAATTGCTCTACTTTTTCTCTCTCGTCCCCCTCAAAGGAGCCACAAAGAGGTATAATCCTACGACAAACATGACCAGAAATCTTCAAAATATGATGGATTTTCTGGTTGTTTTTCCCCCTTCCCCTTACGGCATCTTAAAGGCGGAATCTTTCTTTCAATGGGGAAAATCAGCTCTTTATTGAGCAATAGCATCCAAACGAGCATTGGAATCATAATATTGATAAAAACGTGAGCACAATTCACTAAACTACTGTTGCTAGGTAAAGGAACTCTTGGGCAAGCTATCAACACGCCCAGACAACCCTTTTTGCCAAGGGCATATATTTCTCATACATCATGTATAATACATGAATATTTCAAGCTCATTAACTCTTTAGATGTCAGTGTTTAAAATGCCATAGCAGAAATACACAAAAGTACGATAGAACACAAAAACACACATATATAATTTACAATCACTGAAAGGATTAAAATCTGCTCAAAATCCGAAATTCACATCCTTAAAACATCATTGTGGACACTAACAGGGAGAAAAACAATGAGTTCTTTTAAGAAAAAAAATTTTTTTTGTAGAGATTTGTCGGATTTCTCTCTAGACTGAAGTCATTTTCCAAATCTACACTTCCACTTTAACACCTCTACGCTAAACGCTCCATCTGACAGGGGTATGACTGAAGAAAAAGAAGAGGGGGGGGGGGGGAGAGAATGAAGAAAATACAGCGATTCTTGGAGGAGTTTTGAATAGGGCTGGGGTTCTCTCTAGGGCCAAGGATCTACGCCAAAGGCAGAAGCAGACCAGCCAGCTTTGGCTTGTTTATACGCGGTTTAATTGCCTGTCTTAGGAATGTTGTGAATAATAACAGGGAATAAAGGTACCCAGCCTCATGCCTTCAGGCCCAATTTCTAACAAGACGGGTTTTTCTCCCCCTCTTTCTTTCTTTTTTACTCTCTCTCTCTCTCTCTCTCGCTCTCTCTCTCTCTCACTCACTCACTCTTCTCTTTCACTTTCTCTCACTCTCTCTCTCACTTAATCTCAAGATTAGCTTTTCCATGCTTTCTCTCTGTCTCATGCACTCTCTTTTCTCCTTTTCCTCCCCTCTACAGCATTTCTACTCTCTTCTCTTTGCTGTTCTCTCCTCTTAACTCACATCCTTTCCTCTTTTTCTCCATCTCTCTCTCTCTGTTATTACGCTCTCCCCCCTCCATCGTGTATATCTCTATTTCTTTCTTTCTAGATTCTCTCCTCTCTCTCTCTCTCTCTCTCTCTCTCTCCTCTCTCTCTCTTTCTTTCTCTCTCTCTCTTTCTTTCTCTCTCTCTCTCTCTCTCTCTCTCTCTCTCTCTCTCTATCTCTCTCTCTCCCTCTCTCCACATGTCAGCCCACCATCTTTGCGGGGATGTTTTCGTCCCTGAGTACTACTCTACAGAGACTTCAGGTGCAAAGACATGACACCTCACACAGGACGTTCATGGTAAGTACTCACCGCGAACACACCGATTAACTCCGTGCATGCCTATTGTGCATTCTCTCACCCATAATGCACATTAAACCCCATTGGGAAGCATTTTATCTGGTACAGGAAGAGTTAAACTCCATCTCACACACCTACTTAGGCCTGTAACTGTAACTAAGAGCACTCATTTTAGGTGAAGTTACATTTAAAGAGCAAATTCATATGCAACAAAATTTCTTCTGCTAAATATGTTACTCATTGCAGATAAATGGCTACTGATAATCGTTTGTCTCGCAAGGTAAGGTAAACAGAATAGAAAAGATCACGACGTTTTGTGCGCCGCTGCAACACTTCGTCAGGTGTGATACATAATTGTTGTAAGTAGGGGTTTCAATACCCTATGGTCAGTGCAGCGCACTGACTGAAATGTGCTCATAAATGCTCCAATACTAATAGCCGGCGTTTCCAGGTACTTGACCAACAATAGACCATTTCTTGTGATACAATAACGTCCATTTATGACCAATCACATTAAATTCATATGTATAATTCATCTGTTCTGTCAAAAGAGGAATAAAGTACAATAGTTGATGATATGCATGGTATACCTCATCAATACTGTAGAGTATAAAGCCTTTGCACTGGCATTAATCATGCAGAGGTTTATTCATAAGCTACAGTGTGTGATATGTTTCATTGGCTTACCTGTACATTAAAAATTTCCACACAAATTATCCCTTTAATCTAGAATTTTGATAGAAATTCTCATATGATGTAAATTATACCAGTTTAATTTGGACTTATTTGGTATAGCATCTGGGGAAATGAAAGGGAAAAAATTATGAAGTGGAAAATCAAGGCACGAAAAAAAGGAAAATGAAGGATATTTTTGGGGCGAAAAAGAAGTTCAAAACATGAAGAAAGCTATGTGTCAGAGCAAATGAGCACATCAGGGGTACAAATTAGATTATAGGGCCAAAAATGACAAGAAGATTTGATTAGTTTTGGGGGCTTGTAGGGATGAGAAGAGTTTTGGGGGGCTTCTTAATCTTGCAAGTAATTCCCTGATGCCGCTGCTCTCAATCAGGACTTGGCCCGCCCAGGATTGGGGCAATTTCGCCCAATTTCATATCAGGGGAAAAAGGGGGGAAAGGTCCACCAGCAATGAATGTGTCACTGATTGAGTGGGGGTTGTGATGGAGGGAGATTGGGAAGGGAGAAATGCTGGTCGGGGAGAGGGGTTAACAGAGAGAAAGAGAGAGTGTGTGGAAGGAGATGGGGTGGAGGAAGAGAGGAAGGAGAGTGAGAGAGGGCAGGGGAGGGGGGAGGGGGTGAAAGGGCAGTGGAGGAGGTTACAGAGAGAGAGATAGAGAGAGAGAGAGAGAGAGAGAGAGAGAGAGGGAGAGAGAGAGAGAGAGAACGGAAGGAGATGGGGAGAAGAAAGAGAGGAAGGAGAGGTGCTGAGGAAAGAAAGAGAAAATTGGGGGGGGGTGGGGGGGGGGGGGTCGGAGAAAACAACTGACATAAGGAGGAAGATAAAGTTGGAGACAGAGACTTTGAGAGAATAGAGGTCAAGGAATGAACCGAGAGGAGGAGAGAGTAAAGAGGAAGGGAATGATAAGAGAAGGATCAAGTATTATGAGAGACTGATGGGTTGAAGGGATTAAAGTGTTTGAAAGAGAAGTGAAAGGAAAGGGAAAGAAATGAATACCGGTAGATGGAAAGAGGAGGCAAGAAAAGAAAAGGCCAAAGGTGTGAAGAAAAGGTTGGGAAGATGAAAGGATTGAAAGCGTAGAAAGATTGCAGAGTTTTCAAAATATTGGGTAGCAACACAAGACGATCAAATACATATACACATAGACAGGGGAACAAATAGGTGAAAGATAAAAACAAAATTGAACACAGATACATGTAGCTTTAAATCTGCAATACCTTCTGAAAAGCATTTTGTCTAGCATATAAAACCTGTAAATACTATTTCGTGGCTGATAACAAACAAAGTGAGTGTTTGTGAAATACAGAAGTAAGGGTAGACATAAAAATAGAAAAAAAATGATATAGAAATAGAAGAGATGGGTAACTCAATGTAACATGTCTAAATAGGATAGATGATGGAGATGCATAGGATGAAGATAGATATTTAGGTTTGAGACTTTCAACCAAATTTCCCTAATTTTTAATCCCACCCATCTCCGATCGAAACAAAAAGCTAGGGGGACGCTCCGAGAGGTTGTACGGCCCATCTCGCCACCGCCAGGAATTTCTGACTCCCCCGCCCTTCGCGTAACACTACCCCCTCTAGGGACAGAAATCTGCCAGCTTTCCCAGGCATCTTAGCTGTATATTTGTGGTTCGGCTTGTTAGCTTCAATTATTCAATACTATGACATGAAACAGCCCACTTTGTTTGGGTTCCTCCCTCTCCCCAATGCTATCTGTCTTGACTCATTCACCCTTTCGTTCATCATATCTCCTCCCCTTGCTCCTCTGCTCTCAACATCTTCTCTCCCTCCATCCATCACTGTTTTCCAACCAGACACCACTGCCATCCTGTCATTTGTGATCAAATCTTCCTTTTGTTCTCCGACGCCTTTTAATTCCTTCTCTGGTAATCTTGAACTATAGCTCTCTGTGCAATTTCCAGATAAGCTTATTACTACAAGTTGATATCATAAAATCTTAACTCCGGATCAAGCAGATTTTTTTCAAAAGTAATACACACAAGTCCCATATAATATAATTTTATTAAAACATAAGCATGTGAAGTGAACATCGAAATGTAGGTGCAAGCTATCCAGCAAATATTCATCTCAAGTCTTAGTTACAAGTCTTAGATCTGGCTCTCAAACATAACACATTTACTCCTCCTTGTATCTCTTTGGAAATGTTTTGAGGGCATCAGTCGTACTTACCCACTAAGCACCTGACAAAATACTGCTCATAGAACTGAGTATCATAAATGCAGTTCCGGATGGTAAATAAATGGTTAACTCCTTCTGTACCAAACTAAACACAGCTCTAAAGGATATGTGTGTTTTAACTCTCTTTATGCCATTGATATATTTTGACACAAGTAATACACACAAAATCCCATAGAGCAGCAGTTTGTCCAGCAGAGAAGGGGTTTGACAAAGATGCAGAAATGCAACATTGGCACATTGAGAGTTTAAAAGAAACATTTTTCATCTGGTGATGAACTGACCTCTAAGTCGTTGAAGAACAAGTGCATGTCAGCAAGATTGAAGATCATCTCCTCCATCCTCAGCCCTAACGACACAGCTGCAGGTGCATCCTGGGTAATCAACAAGAAAAGAACAATACAAAAGGTGGTAAACAACCAAATATAGAAATCTGACAGAAATAGAAAGTGTCTAGTTCATTCTGTAAAAGTATGGAAGTATATTTTATGTATAATTCTGATGTCATCAAAAGGTTTTTTGGGGAAATAAAACTCATAGTGCATCATGGGTAATCAAAGAAATATTTTGAAATTAATTGTTCTTGTGTAGTATGCATAAATAGACAATACTCATGAGTATGACTTGTCTTCCTTGAATCTATAGAGAAAGATTACAGGTGAAAGACTTTTAAAGACATAACATCTTCTTTGTAATGATTCTCTCTCCAACTTTTCCTCAAATACATCTTCGATTTTTCTTCTTCTTCTCAATAGAACTGATCAGGATTGTATTGCGCTTTAAACAGATTACAAAAAGGATACAAATATTTGCCTGAAACAGCCAGAAGAACACACACTGTACCTTCCTCCAAGATACTTTCAACACTCTTCAAAACCAGAAATCTATTAGCCCAGTTATCATTTTTTTTCTTCAGTATACAACCAGCATCTTATTTTATGTATAGAGCGGTTCCAAGTAAAATATGCACTTTTTTCGGGTAAATGAATCCGGGACTGAGGAGAAAGCGGCAAGCATGGTTTGTACCGTTGGGTCGCTAGACCGTGCAGCTCGCTTCACCGCAGACTTGAAAGGTCCTATCACTAGCCACTACTCAGGCTGCATCTCTCAAGTTCTCTGGCTCATTCAGGGTCCCATTCACATGGGGGAAATAATCTCATGGGGGGTGTACTCTCAATAAGGTACTAACCCCAGACTTGCATACAAACTTCAGGTTCTATTGATCACTTTAAAAATCATTCTAAAAATGTACTTATTGAAAAATACTCACTATATCAAGTAAGTTGTTTTTTCTCACTCCATTCTTTAAGTAGTCTGTATTACAAGTTGTTTAGATTGAATTTGTCTAGATTTGAAGTATTAAGCTTTGGGATCAGATATTTTAGGATTCCTATAGTGCGCAGTAGAATGTATCCTTTACAGAATAGTTTTTGCGCTCTATAAATGTATAGATTATTATTATTATTATTTATGAGGCTGCATCCTTCCTGGCTGCTACCCACTCACTCAATTCATTCATAAATGTATATTTGTTGTTACTGTCATTGTATATTAATCCTTGTTTATGATTGAGTAAAAATAAATTAGCTTGAACTTGATTTATCTATGAAAGTGCTAAACAAAGTCCTGTGTGTAGATTGTTTGCGCAAAAATGACTCAATGATGCTTGAAGAGTCAATGAACATACTAAGTTTGGAATATCAGTACGGAGTAACAACTTGAAATTATTTGATTTGTGTGCCTGTAATCAAAGTACAGGTATGGGTGAGGGTACATCAACACAATTATGAATTGATAATATCATGAGACATGGAGAAAAAAAATCAAACTCAAAAGATATATGTTTGGTGTACACAATTTCACTCCATATCTACACTCCATACTTACACCATAAGCCATACTTACTTAACACACTATACTTACTCCATACTCTATACAATACACTTACTCTTTACACTCCACATATATTACACTTACTCCATACACTTTACTTACTCACACCAAACACAATGATCATGTTTCGTATTTACACCCTTCATTATACCCCATACTTACACAGTACACCAGACTTACCTCCGCATTAGCATATTGTTCCATACTTACACCATACACCTTGCTTACACCAAACACCATACTCGCACCAAACACCATACTTATACCATACCAGATGATTATGCCATACACCCTACTTTCGTACACCCAACACCCTCTTCCCCTGCCTATGTGAAGTGGGCTCCAGACTGCCGATAGGGAGTCCAGAGGGAGGGGGAATGGGAGGGCATGGTTCACTCAGCGACGCTGTTAACCTTTCCTCAAGAACATTCTTCACCCTCTCTCTCTCTCTCTCTCTCTCTCTCTCAATCTCTCTCTCTTTGGCTCCCTCTTTCTCCTCCTCCCATATGTATCTCTCTCCATCCTCGTCTTGTCTCTGCATCTTGTTCTCTTCATCTTTTCCTATCTTCATCATACTTGTCTTCAAATCACTTCTTCTTACTGTTCACCCAATATCTTATTCTGTTTGTCACCTTTCTTAAGAAAACATGTCATCCCTATCTCTACAGCCCAATTAGTGATTTCTTTTGATTGCTCTCGCTCATAAGTTCATAAGCTCATCATCACAATCATTACCATCATTACCATCATCATCACCATCATCACAATACTCACCATCACCACTATTATCATCATCATCATTGTTACCATTATCACTATCATCATCATCTTCACCACACCCCCGCTTCCAAGTATTTTCCAACATATGATACAGCTAGGGCACACTCTTAACCTCACCACAGGTGAATACCCCCTCCCCTGCCCCCTACATGTCTTTAAATTTTTCTAGATTTCACATGGGTGTCCCCCCTCCCCTTTAATGGCCCCCCAATCACTAATCACCAATGAATAATGATATGAGCTCAGAATTATAACTCTATTCCCTGCCAGCGCCCCCTCGCCCCTCCACTGCCCATGAATATGGAGCAGTGTGAAAGCGACACCCTGTCCTGTCACTTGTGCTGCTTACTACCTGTTGAGCAGTGTCCTGATGAGGGGGGCGATTCCACACGGCCGACCGTTTGAAGGCCCTCCGCATACCCTTATATCTAATACCCCCAATCGGACACCCAACACGGTTCTTAATCTCTGGGACGACAAAGAAAGAGGAAGTCCGGGAGAGAAGGTAAGGAAGGGTTGGTGGAATGGGGATTGAGAGTGGGAATAGGAGGGAGGAGGAGGAAGGGGAGGAGGGAGAGAGGGACATGAGAAGAGAGAATATGAGATGGAAGGTGGGGACCAGCAACACAAATCACATTGCTTTCTTGCAATGCTTGTCAGGCCTAACAATGTAAAAAAAGAGCCACCTAAAATATCAAGAAGAGCCCCTGCAAAAATACAATCATTACCATAGAGTACCATGAGCGGCATGGTTCAGGGTTTTTTTCCTTCAGGACATATGGCCTGGAAAATAGCCCTTTATTTTCCCTGCAGGTGGGGACATTTCAAGTAACATACATGTTTAGAGATGAACATATATATATATATATATTGAGAGAGAGAGAGAGAGAGAGAGAGAGAGAGAGAGAGAGAGACAGAGAGAGACAGAGAGAGAGACAGACAGACAGAAAGAGAGGGGAAAGAGACATTGATATGTTAAGTCGTATGGTCGATCTGCAATATAACTTTTGCCTTCATTCAATGGCCTTCCAAGGTATGTTTGTTGGGGTGCCCACTTCTTGTAATTTGCAAACATTGATCTTCCTGATTAACAGTACTACATCATCAAAAACTATCTTCCTACCTGCATATTTCAGTATGAAATAGTTCATGACTATGAACATGTCATCTGGTTTTGTCTCAACATATATTTCCCCTAAAAGGACAGACTAAAGTAAAAGAGACGGCATCGATTGATTTACAAATGTGGTTAATTCAAAGAAAGAAAATGAGAGGAGTGGGGGGGGGGGGGGGGGGTCTGCACTGGATTGTTTATTTCCTTCATGGTTCAATGCAAAGCCATGTTCAATAGAGATGCAAGATTACCCATTCCTCCTCCCATTGTTTTAACCTCTCCAGCATAAAAATAGAGCCCCCTTGAGAATCTGTCCCCCAAATCATCAATCCCATGAATATGTAGGCCAAGTCTTTCACCATTAATCAAATTTCAATGGCTTCCTAAGAACTCCTTAAACTGCCGAGCCCAGTCTGGTCCACAGATGAGATGAACAGAGAGAGAGAGAGAGAGAGAGAGAGAGAGAGAGAGAGAGAGAGAGAGAGAAAGAGAGAGAGAAATCTCCAGAAATATTTTGAGTGTTGTAGTTCTGAAATATTGAAACTACTCTGGGTTCCCTGGCCCAGATATTGGATGAAAGTAGGGCATATTATACATTTATGGCTGTATATCTTATTTCATCATTGATACGGATTCATTTTCAGACTGTAGCTGGAGTTTGGGTGTACAACTACCGCTTTTCTTAACTGGCACAGAACGATCGGAGCTTTTACCGGTCGATATGACCGGTTGAAAGACTACGAGTCTTTCAATCGCTTCGTGTATCTTCGTTTTACATCGGAGCCTGCCGAGTCTTACATCATTGGCTAGAGAATTCATTCAGCTTTATTTTGATGCCCAAATATGGGCATACCCGGCAAGCTTCGGAGAACATCGGGCCATTTAACCGAAGTGCGTTCCGATCGGTCGCGTGATGCGATATGAGTTTCCGCACTCGTTCACTGTGCATGTACGCATTGCAAAGCATTCACGCGACTCGCAATTTTCGTACTGCAATTTGACCAGAATTCTACTGAATTGTGATCAACATGGATGATTTCATCGATGAAGACTTATCTATGCTTGATTCTGATGAAGAATCAGTGCTAGATGGCATGCTGGCGGGAGATATTGGGTCCGATTGGACCATTTCTAGCGACGATTTGTCAGCTTCGGACACCGAGCAGGCCAGCACATCAACTGGCCAGCCACGCAAACGCAAGCGTGCACAATGTAGCAGTGCACCACAACAACCCAAGCGGTAAGTTTCTCCCGTAATTTTTGCCACTAAATTCATCGCTAGAAAATATTCAGTATCATAATTCCGTAAGGAATTTTATTCTCAATCACATTTTATGCATTTTGTGGTGTATTCTTGCGGTTTTATTAGCAAACCGTGCCAAAAACGTTACCGGAAGTGCTCGGTCTGAAACCGGAAGTGCTCGGACATTTAAACGTAAACGCGGTTGAAGCCGTTGCTAGGGGTGTTTTTTTCCTTGGTTACGGGCTTTGTATGGGTTTGAAAAAAAAAATAAAAATATTTATGCCTTATTTCGTGGTGAATAATTATGAAAGCATGACAAAAAAGATAATTCTTAACATTTTTAGTGATAGGACACCATTTTTTCATCAGAATTCCTCCACAAATCGTGAGTGATGTTTTGATTCAAAATTTTGACAGCCTGTAGCCTGAAAGGCCATCATGTCATGCATGGCCATAGGAATGTTGACCCTAATCGTCTTTCTTTCATGATTGTTGTGACTATAGTGAATAATTCGATATACTGTCATTATATTTTTGGCATATTTAGAGCTATTTTATTCAGTATGGATTATAAATCAAGTGTGTGTAGTCTTTCTACCAGGCACTTTTTTTTACACTTTTTTTTACACTTTTAAAAATTATTTTATAATTCAATCACAGAACATTGGCTTTGAAGTTATTGATACTATTTTGTTATCAGTATTTTCCCATTACATTTGTGATATATTTTCATTTTTCAATATCACAGGAATTCTACCTCTACCTGGCAAGGCTACGATGACGAGGATGACGGGATGCCCTCGAAGAAAGACCTCAAGTTTACTCCGAAGGAAACTCCCGGCATCATCCTGAAGGAAATCAAGACTCGTGGGACTGTCTCCAAATTGTCGAGAGCTATAGACTTTTTTCGGCTCTTCTTTACTATTGAAGTTTTGGGGCAGATCTGCATGTTCACAAATGAATATGCACGCCAGCATATCCACGAAAAAACATCCTATGCCACGGCTGCTGGCGAGTGGAACAAAATTGGGGTGAAAGAACTTGAACAGCTGTGTGGACTTCTAATTTACATGGGGCTTGTACACTTTCCTGATATTAATTCCCTCTACTGCACTTCTGCGCCGTATCATGGCTCATGGGCAAGGGCATTTATGCCGAAAGATAGGTTGAAAGGGATTTTTTGTTTCTTGAAGATTGCAGATCCTAACAATGAAGCTGCAGATGATCCACTCTGTAAGGTTCGGTACCTTCTTGATCACATGAAGAAGACTTGTAAAGGGTTGTACAAACCAAGGGAGAACATTAGCATAGATGAAAGGATGGTAAAGTCAAAGGGGAGGTTTTCATTTATTCAGTACATCAGGGATAAACCAACAAAGTGGGGTTTCAAGTTGTGGGTGGTAGCTGATTCATCAAACGCATACACTTATGATTTTGATGTATATGTTGGAAAGAGGACTGTTTCAAGTAAACACGGCTTAGGTTATGATGTGGTGATGCAGCTTTGTGAGAACCTTCAAAACCAAGGGTACAAATTATTTGTTGACAATTTCTACACCTCAAGTCAACTCTTCACAGACTTGAAGAAGAAGCGTATTTTTGCTTGTGGCACTGTGAGGAGCAATAGAAAGGGCTTCCCAAAGGTGTTCAGAGACACCAGCAAGAAATGGGAGAAAGAATCAGCAAGGGGAGATGTTAGGTGGGTTAGAGATGGGGACAGTGCTGTGATTCAATGGAAGGACAATAGAGTAGTAAGTGTTATGTCCACCTTCCATTCTGGTAGTGCCTGCACGAAAACTGAAAGAAATTCAAGGGTGGGTGGTAGGCACCAAAAGATCGTTGTCAATCAGCCTCAAGCTATTCATGACTACAATCAGTCTATGGGGGGTGTTGATCGCTCCGATCAGCTAATAGGGAACTATAATATTTTGAGGAAAACCAATAAGTTCTGGAAGACATTGTTCTTTCATTTCCTTGACATAGCTGTCGTCAATTCCTACATTCTCTTTTGTGAAATGAAGGCACTGCATTCCAATAGACCCGAGTTTCAGCGCCAGCCCCACTACGGGCAGCGGCAGTTCAGGGAAGAGCTCTTGATGCAACTGGGTGGTATTGACAAGGGTGATCCAACTCCGTTGTACAGACATCCGAAAGCTAGGGCTGAACCTGCTGCTCCTAGGGCTGGTAGGTCTGATGATGCTCCAATGCATCTTCCCATAGTGGATGACTGTCGGCGGACTTGTAAGGTGTGTTACATGAACGGTGAGAAGGGTAGTAGCAATGCAAACAAATGCAGAACCAAATGTAAGGTGTGTGAAGTCTATTTGTGTGTTACTAGTAGGAATTGTTTTCATGACTTCCACACGGATAAGAGATTCGAAAAGTACAGAAAATAAGTCATGTATTGAGTGCATGCATCACTCGATCTGTAGCTCTCGTATTGGGCAGTCCTCGCAGGTAAGTTTGCAATGTATCATTTTACAATTTCATGTTTATGTTCAGGAAATGTTTCCCTGTATTATATTTCAAATTACTTTATCATTTAGCATTTGAATTTTACTGTAAGATGCATATGTAATTATGTGTTCAAGATAAATGTGCAATGTTGTGTAAGATTTTTTTTTGCAGAAAATCATGACAAATCTTAATTTTGTATTTCAATGTATACTTCAAATATGTACATGGGGCTGGCAAAAGACTAACTAATTATAAATTTAATTGTCTATAAAACAGTAAATGTAATATTTCAGACTGTCTACATGTATTGCTTCAACTTTATGTTTCAAAAAGTACATATACCTGGATTCTATCCATTTATTTAGGTAAAAACATGAATTTCTTATGTATTTTATTGTTCTGCGTTATGAATATTCATACTGCTCATTTGCATATTTTAATCATTTCTTTATTTTCCCTAATGATTAGAATAGCAGAGGAGATTTGTTTCTCATACTGTGTGTTGTCATTGCAGGAAAATTGCAGTTGCAACTATGAAGGGAAGTCTGAAGGAATGAAAATGCAAATTATTGACAAATTTATGAATAATTGCATTTTTTTAAAATATATTCATAAAAAAATACATATAGATGTAATTTTGATTTTTTTTTTACAGAATTGTTTCAAGATACCTAGTTGTTCTTATTGAGAAGTTTGGTAAGTTTTGATTATAGATAAAGGTGTGATATAATGTATTACATCTGAAAAATCATACAAATTTGTATATTTGGAAAAAATCTCATGAATATTAATTAGCTGATATCTGCATAAATTTGAACATTATTTACATTTTTTTTTCACCATGTCAAAGTTCAACTTCTGAGCTTTTGATTCATATATGACACATTGATATTGATCAATAAATTCATTCTCAAATATCAATTTCAATTGTATGTGTGATTTTGTATGTGTTTCCTCCTATGGTGTATGCAACAAGAGAGGGTTAAGGAAGGCAGGGAGGGAGAGGGAGGGGAGGGGGGCGGGGTGGGAAGTGGGGAGGGGTTGGGGATAAGGTAGGGGAGGGAAATAGAGGGAGGGATGAGGGGCGGGGATGAGGGGCGGGGATGAGGGGCGGGGGGGGGGGGTGGGAAGTGGGGAGGGGTTGGGGATAAGGTAGGGGAGGGAAATAGAGGGAGGGATGAGGGGCGGGGATGAGGGGCGGGGGAGGGGGGCAGGGGATGGAGCTGAGGGTGGGGGAGGGGGTAACAGTGAGGAATGGGAAGGGGGGGCAGTGGCCAAAAGAATGGAAGAGAATGAGGATGAGAGAGGGAGGTGGCAGAAAGATAGTAAATGACAGAGGGGATAGAGGGAGTGGGGAGAGGGCGAGTGAGGGAGAGGAAAGAATTGCCTTTGAACGTATATTTCTCATCTAACATTTTCCTCCCACATTTAACCACCTACCACATACATTTGACGATGGAAAAGCTTCCAGACCAAAATCACTTCTGGGCAGCTTGATGACTAGTCGGCTATCTCATAATATTTTTGGTTGGCCTAAATAGGGACTAAGACCAGGATATTTCTCAACACCTCGGCTAAAGCCATGATCAAACTGTGTCTCCCAAACACCAAAACAAACCAATACTCCCCGTCTCAGAAGCACACGTGCTAATGATCAGCAGCCCCCTGCATCCAAACCTCAGGGTAATTGTACAGGGCCAGTGTGGGGCACAGTGGTTGTTCCCACTGCCTAGGTTTTGACGGCCACAAAGGATGTCTGCTCCAACATGTTAACACTTTGAGTACCAAGCGAGGAAATCTGCACTGATTTTATATACATTGAATGCACCAACAGTATTGAGAGGGTTGTGGGAGGGAAGTAAAGATTAATGGACAGTCATCATTGTGGAACTATGACATTGTGAGTACATGTCTCATTATCATTTGATTTCAAGATCACAAGAAGGATTCGTGTCAACAGTATTTAGTTGTTGAATTAAATCACACAGCAATAAGCAAGGGTACATCGTTGGTAAGGAATAGTAATTGTAAAAATAACTGGCCCGTGATCATGCGAGGACTGTTCTATCATGACTTCAAGCCCCATTCAATTTTAGGATCACGTTAAGGATTTATTTCAACGTTACATAGTTGATGAAAGCACACAAGATCAGGAACCATAGCAATGGCAGACTAGACTAGCCCAGCCATGATAAGGAGTCCTGTGATCTTGACAACTTGACCACTCATATTCCTGCACACTCGTTTTTGATTGGCAAGTTTCTTTCTTGTTTTCAAGTATGAATAAATTGTATGAGAAGACAGGCAATGTTTTGTAGAAGAAGATATACTGAATAGTTCCATACAATTACATTAGTATATCACAGCTTCATAACTTCAGTATTGCCTGCTAGGGTTTTATCCCACATATTATGTGGAATGCACAAGATGAAAGGAACAATATATTATGAGTACCTGTCTCATTTGATTTCTGGACCGTGCAATGAAATCACCTCATGATTACACACTCGCTTTCTAGAATCCTGAAATAAAACTTATATCATGATAATGGATCCCCTCTTCTTACTCCTATGGTGTATTCTTTTCTTTAAGTCCTCACATGCCATTCTCATTGCTAATACACACAGATCCTCAATAGCAGCATCTCCGTGTGTGGCAAGGTGGTTAAGGTGGGACTAGCGGTCCTTTAATACTCAAAAGAGAGTGCGGCGAGGGACAGATTGCTAGCTAGCTTGAGTTTGAACTTGGCTCTTGCTACCTTTGCCTTGTGGTTACCATACAAGCATCAATCAGCAGCTCGTAACCCGTTCAGCTGCATTAGAGAGAGAGAGGGGGTACTTCGCAGCTAAATTGGTCGGTAAGAGGGGGCTACCCTAGCAGCAGAATTGAAGGTTAAGGTGTTGAATGCACTTGGGCAGAGGGCACTGGAGGGGACAGAGAGATATATGGTGAGAAAGGAGGCATTAGGGAAAGAGGGTGACTGGAGAGAGAAAGGGGGGCACCAGGGGGGAGATGAGGGTGGGGTTGGGGGCAGTGGTAGAAAAGGAGGTGCATAAATAGAAAGGAGGCATTAGGGAAAGGGGGTGATTGGAGAGAGAAAGGGGGGGGGGGGGCACCAGGGGGGAAATGCGGGAGGGGTTGGGGGAAGTGGTAGAAAAGGAGGTGCATAAATAGAAAGGAGGCATTAGGGAAAGGGAGTCACTGGGGGAGAATGGAGGAGGGGTGGGGTTGGAGGAGATGTACTGAAAGGAGGTATTTGGGAATAAGGAGGGGTGGGTTGGGGGGGGGGGGGAAATGGGGGAAGGGGTGGGAGAAGTGGTACATAAATGAGGCATTAGGGGGAAACAGGTGGGTTAAGAAAAGAAAGGGAGAATGGTGGGAGGTGTGGTAGAATATAAGGTGTATGGTGAGAAACATGCATTAGGGAGAGAGGATGGTTTGGGAGAGAATGAGGGATGGGAAAAGGTGGCAGGGTAGCGGTATACGATGAGAAAGAAGTTCTTGTTTCCTCAACCACCTGTAGTGAAGCATGGTACATATAGCTTTTTGCCTTTCACATTTACACTGCATAAATCTTGCCCATGGCTTACAAGCCTAAGTTCAAGGTTGGGTGTGTGCTGTTTCTGTGTGATGCACTGTTGCAACCACGCCCAACAAAGACGATACAATCATGTTTGTAGTGACTGATATGAAAAGAAATATGACGCATATAAGACAAACATGATAGACATTTTGAACCATATTTCTGAATTCAAAACATTTCAAACCACAATCCCTAACTACATATAGAGAAACAATTTTAAGCAGATAAAGCATTATTAAGCCTTTCTCCACCAAACATTCTCACTCCTCTTGGGTGTAACCCATGGGTCACCTAGTCCTGTATACATTGGCTTAACATGCAGGCTGCCCTCAGAAATCACAAGATGTTATTATCCTTACTACCTTACTGCAACATCCAATGACATGATTCACCATCCAACAGCTTGCCTCCCCATCTCCCACTCTCTCTCCCTTCATCCCAGCCCTCAATTTACTACCTCACCCAGACCGTTGTCATTACCAACTCAACCAACTGCCTTTCCTTCACTGCCGAAAAAAATGGGGAGAACTTGGAGGTTCTTCAACGCCTGGGGAATACCTGGCTAATAATCTGCCCCATTCCCTGTACCGCCTGCATTTGTCAACAAATTTTCTCCCTCCATTAACAAGGGGTCGAGGGTCGCGGAGCTGACAAGACTGCCGAAACTCCCACGCTTGACACATCTATATTTATCCATCCCGCTGTCCAGTTTGGATCGCATCATTCCTTTTGATGGAGGAGTTGGCATTATTTCCTTCTTGATAAGACAATATTGCTATGATATGTCTATGAAATAAAACATAACGGAAACTGCATCTGACTTCTTAAGCAAAACAAGAACTTTTCATTCCATCCTTAACATATTCTTGGGCTGTCTAGTTCAAACTGCATCGTTCTTTGATGGTTGAGTTGTCCTAACTCTATTCTTTTCCTTAAAAATCAAGAACAAAAATGTAATATTTCTATGGATGATTAAATCATAAAGTAACACAATCCACGCTCGACGTTAGCATGATAATATTGATTACAAATCTATCTATCCTTTTTGTTGCACCATTTATACACCATCAGTCTCATGTGAAGAAGATACTATTCTTTTCTTATTTGTGGATATTCAAGAAAGAAAGTTGTAATATATATATAAAGATCAATATCAAACACATGATAACATCCTCTTATTCCTGAAACACATGATGGCTTTCTGTAATGAGTATTGTGAGCAGCACAATTTATTTTACCTCATAAGAATCATACCATATCATGTTTATGCAAATATCATCATTAAACTGACCTATATACCAAAAATAATAAAATACCAATTACAGTGGCCAGCAATACACATTTCAAAAAGGACGTCAACCGAGAGAAACAGAAAAACAGGGAAACTGAGGTTGAACATCATAGATTTGTGATAGGGGTAGGCGGAGGGCTGAAATAGTAAATAGTATACCAATATATCCTTTCCCTCTCCCTGCTAATCACATGACTTGTAATTGTGTCATGTGACAATCATGTGATGATCCCCCTCCTGATGCTAGCCTTCATCTTGTTTCCCGCAGAACTGACCAGAAAGTCGAGCACCACGAGCACAAAACGGGATCGCAAATCCAAGAACGAGATTACAATTTCTCAACCGGCAACCTGAAGCTCGTACCTCATGTCTATCCATCTCCCTCGACCACGCGACACCAGACCATCAGAGCACCCGTCTTTTCTTTCCAGATGCCTCTTTGGAGCTACCATTCGCGACACGCCAGTAAGCCTTCTGCAGATTGAACTTTTACTCCCCCCAAACTAAACTTTCACTTAACATTCTGGAAGAATTACTCCAGAATTTGGGGCAAATCCACACCAAAGCCTGTCCCCCACCCCCTAAGAAAGAATTTGGCGCTTTATCCAGAATCGGGCAAAAAAACGGGTGCCACAATTGCACAGTTTTACTGATAATATGCAAATCTTACAGAGGGAGATTGTGAAAAACAAGACCTACAATTTTGCAAGTGGTTATGCGTACTGAAATACAATATTACAATAATCCGGACAAAGATTTGACTTGGCTTTACATCAAAATGGGGAAAGGAAATGGCTGAAATGAAGAAGAGTTTGAGAATTCTCTTGTTTCCATGGAGATGGAATATAAGGATTCACTTGAAAGAATTTGAGCAGCACTTAGTTCAATCCCCTATTATATTGTTGCATTGTGGTTACCCGAGAAAGTTATCTACCAGTATTTCTTAAATATGAACCATTTTTGTATCAAATTCGTCCATCATTCCATCTTTCCATTCTTCACTCACATAATGATCATCAATACTCCTTCTTCCTTGTGATTTCTCACAGTAGCTGTTTAGTAATTGCCACGCCTCCCTCTCCTCACCTTCCCTTTCCTCCCATTCATTCCGTGTTAACCTACTGTGTGAAAGAAATTCACCAATTCATCAAGGTATACATTTTTCCTCACCTGAGAGGGCTAATATCCAGCACAGCCCCCCCCCCCCCCCAAACACACAAATAAAACCATCTTAATATGTCGAACCAAAGAAAAACAAAAATGTTTCATATCAATCATGTGTATCATTTCCCCCCAAAATGTAACAGGTGTCTGTATGAGTGTTTGTGTGTGAAGAGGGGGGGGGGGGGGGAGGGGGCTCTGCACCCCCCCCCCCCCCTCCTCACCTCCAAACACCTTTGGCTATTTCCATCTCTGGGAATACCAGAATGTTTCAAATCATGAGCTGGCACCAGGCCTGACAGAGATCAAAAGTGATTAGACAAGTTTCTTCTCACCCACAAACATTCTTTGTCAACCTCCCATTCCCCACCTCAATCCTTTAACCCTTTAGGGGACAAATATTTCTCCCCAAAGTTTATTCCCTTGCTACCACAACCACTACCATCCCCTCTGCCATCATCACCACTAGACAGATACAATCAAACACCGATCTTTTCAAGCCTTACCCCGGTATTCCCTCCTTTTCCCTTCTTGTTGGAGGCATACCATTCACGATGACACCTATAATAATAACTTTCCTCACTTTTGGAGGCTCCGCTAATTTGGAGCCTGGTTTCTAAAGAGGGGCGCAATGATGCCCCCCTGGTGGGAGCATGGGGGTGTCATGCTGCGCCTTTCCCACAAAACCAGGGCTGGAAGACAGGGGTGAGGGGTGGGCCTGACACTTTAGGGCAGATAGGTAGGACCAAAATAATAAACGGCAAGGACGAATGATCTTTGTTTTTCTTTTTTTTTCCCAAAGCAGGTCTTGCAGAAGCCGTCCACAACATCACAGTAGCAAAACAGACAAACACAGTTCTCTTTGTCACAAAAAAAAATGTTTCTAGACACAATAACAAAGGATTAGAACATTGCATCTCTCTGAGACTTAATCAAGAGGGACAGATACTGATGTACTGTGGATCTGGCGTCGATCCAGACACTGTTTCACATACTCTAACTTCTCTCAACTACGGGTACTGCATTTACGTGCAAGATGCTCTTGATTTTGGAATTTGATGAGAAAGACAGGAACCAAAATATCAAATCAAGTCAAATCAAACATAAAGTTTCTGACTCTCTGCTGGCAGGCTGATATCTATAGCAGTGTCTGTGTGCATAGATAAATGCATACTTTCAGCTCATCAATTATTGATAACTACCAGCAACTTGATTGTGAATCTTTGCCCTCTACCTCCCCGTAACTTCGGTACCACCAGTATAAAAAAGCATCCATGAAGCTCTTCAGACGATTCAAACAGTACAAGATATACATAAAATGGCGTTATATCCTCGTAGAAAGATGGGTTTTCCAGACGTCTTTATTTCTGTTCACTCTTTGCCCAATGAGCCCTTATCACACGCCTCCCGCCTGCATCTTTGTTCTTAGTCACTCAGGCGTGCTATATGTGCTAGAGGGAAGAGTCCCTGGGAGTTTTACACCCTGTCCCCTCAGCCTGTTATTTGCTGCCTAGGGGACCACTAACACTGTCACACTGCAGACCTGCATAGGTTATATATTAGTCTACACGCACAGACCCAGTTGCGATACTTTTTCAAAGATGTGTAGGGAGAAATAGGAATGCTGGTCTGTGAGTTCAGAATATATTGTGATTGCTGTACAGCAAAAATAATACAGCCCACAGCATGTAACTCATGAATATCATAGGTCTAGAAATCGAGACTAAAGCCAAAAGCTGGTCAAAGCCACCGGTCTTTCTCCTGTCCCTTCCCCTTCCACCAGTAGCGCCAGTGAGTTTGATCCCTCATTACCCATCTAGACCCCTTCCCAACTGCCCCCACCCCCCTCCTCCATCCCATTACCCATCTGTCTCCCCACAAAAATGACTTCTGCAGATGGCTTTGTCTATATGGAAGCTTTCACACTTTTGCTTCTTTAGAAGGTTATAGAAATAGCAGTTCATAAAAAATTCAGGTTGTTTATATTCAGGATACGGCCATAAAAATTGTGTTAATTACAAAGCTACCCCTAATGGGGTATTGATTAGTCGAAATATGCTGAATGGATGTTCCTCTGATAGCTTTGACATATTTGGTCTCTCACAGTTTTCCGACTTTCAGCACCTTATGTATGAAAAACAGCACTGATGTGAATGCATTGTTTTTCTCCGTCATTTTTCTCTGATGAATTGACTAATCAGCTTTCTTCCTCCTAATTGCGACATGGGGACGTAAGGAGTCAACTAATTAGCGGTCGATCTTCTGGCAATTAAGTTGGTGAATGTCTTACGAGGAGTAATCTACAAAACACATGTCTCAACGCTCATTTCCAACACACCAGCGGCACCAATGTTTTCCTGCTTATACACTGCTTATCATACTTCACAGCATAAACAACTTAGTACATGCAATTTTTTTAATTTAATGATTCTTTACCCTATACCATACTAACTTGTATTTGAGGGATACAAATGGTAAAGATTACGTTACCCGCAATCATGTCAGAGTTTTGTGCTATGAGCACAGGTCACCATCTTTACTTTCTTATGCAGATGTGAACTTTGCAAATTATAATGTTTACTGTTGGATCCAATAGACGACTTTATTACCATGGCAACTACTCATAGCTGGGAACTGGTATAAACCATTGGTCTTTATTCTATTCATAATTGGTGACAAACACTGATTCTAAATGCTGTTTCTATCATCTGCTGTTTATATCGGCAGAGCTCGAAAATAGCGAGTTTGACAACATTAATAAATATGTCTTTAAATTAACTCTTGAATTAAAATCCACTTTTAAAAGGTAATATCCACTCTTTATCGTTCTTGAGCTAATTCTGACTTATCATGTGTAAAGCATAGCAAATTTTTCTTCATTTTAAATCCATGGTCAGAATAAGCAAAGAGTGCTTTCGTATTCATATTGACCAAAATATCACTAATTACTTGTAGAAAACCTGATTCTAGCTTAATGCCAAAACATTTCTGCTCCCCCCCCCAAAAAAAAAAAAAAAGAAAAAGAAAAAAGAAGAAGCAAATTTAAGAAAATAAATGGGAAGACACATCTATTGTCCTTCTCAAGAATATATTACTTAAAATGTTGCCGCCACAGAAAAAGTTTCAACTGTCCTGGAAGCCTGGTGACATCTAGCTATTGTGTGTCCATTCTCGGTCCGTCCCAGGGTTGACTGAATCTGGAGCACTGACGGCTAACTTGCTCGCGGTCATTTACGAAAATATCACAAGCATCAAGGAAATGGATTTTCAAATGACTTCTCAAAACCCCAACATATACGATTACATAGTATACAGTTATCCATGCTATATAATATTTCTATGACTTTGTATAGAACTGAAAAATTATTCATGTTTTCGCCTGTAGGACATTAGTTTCCTTATATACAATAAAATTGTAATGTGACATAGTTTTGAAAACAAATAATCCAGAAACAGAAAATGTACACAAATGTAAAAGTCATGTTTGATATACAATTTAAAAAAGGATATTTATCATAGTTTTGAGAACAGATAATTCAAATTTCACCTTGGGCATTTTTCTCTGTCTCTTCGACCCATTTCAAGTTTACCAGAAATGAACATATTGCCCATAGCATTTGCAAAGGATAATCGATTTTGTTTGGACATAACATAAGCTGAATGAAACAAAGAAAAATTACAAGAAACGTATTGCACAAACGTAGTGGGCTGGCATGAGTGTCCGTTGGGATTAAAGGGGTTCTTTTTCACCAGCTATGAATTGAATATAATAGACATCCTATCATGATTAAATTGCATAAACATAAGGTTAACACCCCAAATATCACGCACCCTCCTCCCTGCATTTCTAACGTGACAACCGACATGAATTAACGATTAAGGTCGCAGGGGAATCTGCCACATTCTTGGCTTGGCGCGTCAAAAACCATGGAGCCGAAAAGCGCTGACACGCCAAAATGAAAAATTAAATTTGCGGCAGTTCACATGAGGGAGAGAACGATGTTAACAACATGCGCAGGGGAGGATCGGAACACCTCTATCGCTTTGTTTCTCTTCCGAATTTAATCTGGACATACATAAAGCATGTCGCCCGGGCTTACGAATCGAGGGACCGGCCAGCATCTATCTGCTGTTGTCTCGTGGCGGCAGGTCGGCAGATCTCGCGTTTCGCTTGCTGCTTTGAACTCGACTTCACTTGTTAATTTCCTCACTAAACGCAGAGAAAGGTTTCCGAGGGACCCGCCCGTGAGAGCGAAAGATCAGGTTAGTTTGCAGCTTTTTAATTCAAATGTGACTCCCTGTGGCGAGTATTCTTATCTTTCATATCCAATTGGATTATGTTGAGTGGGCAGATTAAAGAGGGATGGATGGGGGTTGGAGAACACACCCATGGGCAAGTACACGTGGGACTAGGCAAACTGGACTGATAGAGGAAAATATGAAATTGGATTGGAGGACTAGATTATGACTCTATGACTGCTTCTTTTGATGAATAATTCAAGCAATTCATCAGCAGATAAAAATGCTATATGTTGTCGATTGTTTTCCTCTTTTATGAAAAATAGCTCAAGGTGTCACAATCTAACTCAATCCTTGCATCGGGAATGCCCTTTCATTGCTCTGTCTTAAAAAAGTAATTTCTTTGATCTCTTTCTCTTGATGTATTTCTCTCTCTCTCTTTACTTGACAGTTGTCTCTTATTTCCCCCCTCTCTCTCTCTCTCTCTCTCTCTCTCTCTCTCTTCTTTTGTCTTTCATACAACATCTCTCATCCATTCTCAATCCACTCCCCTGTCTCTCATTTCCTCTAAGAGCTCTTTCTCTCTCTCTCTCTCTTTCTTCCCTACTATGTCTATCTTTCTCACTCTTTTCCTAAATCTAAATCTCCTTTTTCTTCTCGCTTTCTTTCCATGTATCCTACTCCTCACAAAGAAGACGTGAACAAAATGCAATAATGTTTTACAGCTCAAACACAGAGAATAGCAGAAACTTCCAAATAGAAGAAACAGATTTGCTAAATCTCTTCAACTGAATTCAAACAGGTGGAAACAGAAGTCACACAAAATTTCATATTCGGCGATCAAAAACCTCTCAAACGATGTTGATCCAGCAAAGCCATGCCTCTAAAACAAAGCTAACAACGTCAGAGCTGTTAGGAGTACAGACCGCAGAGTGATGTTGAGTAGGGGCAAAGAGTAAGAAAAGGTGCTAGTGTGACTGGGAGAGAGAGAGAGAGAGAGGGGAAGGGGGGGGGGGGAGGAGGGACAGAGAAAAGGAGTCAGAGAGAGACAGACAGAGGGAGAAAGAGAGGGACGAGGGCAGAGGGTGTTAAAGGAGGAGAGAAGGGAAGAGAGGTGGATGTATGAAGTGTGAGGAGGGGAAGGGGGAGCGGGAGAAAGAGAGTACTGTGAAGCACAATTGTGTGTGTGTGTGTGTGTGTGTGTGTAGTGTATGTGTGTGTGTGTGTGTTTGTGTGTGTGTGCATTTTGTGTGTGTGAGTGTGTGTGTATTTGTGTGTGTACAAAGCGGAGAAAGAATAGGCAGATATACAGACAGACAAAAACAGAAACAAGAGAGAGGGAGGGGGGGGGCAGAAAAATACAAACAAATAAATATATAAAGACAGAAATAGTGAAAAAACAACACAGAAAAGTTAATGAATGAAATAGGAGAGGGTCACTAAAACAAACCAATTGTGTCTATACTCTCCCCTCCAGACAGGAACGCTCCTTTTGCCCAGAAACGTTCTCCTAAATCCCCTTGGATCACTGGGCATTTACCACCAGCCCCCATCATCTGAAAGGTATGGATCAAGCAGCACGGATGGGGGCTCAGATAAATATGTGGAGTAGCAGTAGAAATTACCTCTGTGCTTTATTGTGACTGCTTTTGGGTTTACAAAATGACAATTAGCTGATAAAAAAAGGTTTTAATTGCAATATATGAACTTGATGATTGTTGGAGCATTCTACTGACAACTAGTATTATTTGGCAGGTTACGTGCTTGACATATGTGAAACTGGATGAGTGAAACCTACTTTAGCGACCAACAGACTTACAGAGACATCATCATTTGTGTCTTGCCATTTCAGCATGTTTGTGTTGTACACTCTGATAGCAAAGTCTGCTTACATCGGATCACAAACCATCTTATAACGATGTGCAATGAAATATTGTGCTCAATGATGTATATGCTCAACAAACATGCTAATCTATTGTGTATAGTTTTGGGCAAATAATATGAAATTGTAGAGCAATAGACTCTGTGTAACTAAATGCTTGGTTTGTACCTATTCAAAAAATATATATTTCAGTTTTCAGTTCTGGAAAAGTATTTTCTTCTCTGTATACTGATGGATCTAGCCAACTTTAAATCTAAGGCCTACAAAAAGGGAGACAAAACCTTTAGGTTATGTCCTCATATCAACATTTAGGATAAGTCTAATTAGCGGTATCTGTGCTACTTTGTATTTCAGGGCCAATCTAACACAGTGCGATAATCAGTCTGTTAACAATTTAAACCATGAGCTTTTTATATAGCTCTCCTTTAAGCTTAAGACACGGCCTATGTGTCATACCAGCAAAACGAAAGAGTGGATTTCTGATGTTCCCTTTTTCCAGCTCCTTTCAATTAGGCGTTTGATTCCGTCTTTCGTTCAGACATTACGCCGACGGAATCTTTCCTGTTTTTGGTGCGAGCTATATGACCTGTAAACTCACAGACCTGAAGACTGTAGTTCAAGATCTGTTGTAAATTCTGTGGGAATATCTCATCTTTTCTTATTTTGTTTTTCTGACATCAATTTTAGAACACCAACTCACTTAGCTAATACAGTTTTTGACTGGAGATTCTTTCTGACTTCCACCCCTGCAATGTACAGGCCTGGCTAGAAGCAAAGGGGGAGCTTTATTTTGCTATGTCATTAAGCTATGTCATGATTACTAGATGGACAGGCCAAGACAGAGTGGGTAATCAAACAAATCATATGCCCCACTACCAGCTCTCAGCGACCATGATGTCAGATGTGCTCACAGAGGTCTTCTCTGATTGGTTTTAAATGCCCCCATACATCACTCTCAGCAGTCAGCTTTGGCACAGTTTTCTTTTTGTTGTGTGTGTTTATATACACAAGCAGAGATTGATCAGAGTTACATTAAAAAAAAAAGACCTGGGACCATATAACATCTGGGTGTATGATTCATGGGGTAATACTATTACTCCTTCAGTAAGAAGGGCATAGAGACTGCAAGGAAATGTACCCATCTAAGGAAGAATGGTAGAACAACAAGGGGCAAATGGTACCCCTCTACCAAAGAAGGTGTAAGAATGGAGGGGCAGTGGTGTCCCTCCAAAGAGAAAGAGAATGGAAAAGTTGCAATGGTACCCATCCACACAAGAAGGGTTTAAGAACACAAGAGCAATCGTGTCCCTCCAAAGAAGGAGGGTACGCGAACAAGGTGTGATGGTACCCTCCACAAAAGATCAGTAATAGCAAAAGAGGCCAACAGTGATAGGAATGGACCAATGGTACCCTTCCAAAAGAGAATGGTATAGGAACAAGAGCACATTAGTACCTTTCCACACCAGAGATGTTTTGTAAGGATAATGGGTCTATGGTAATCCTTAAAACAAGAATGATACAGGAACAAGGGGACATTGGTACCCCTCAACACAAGAGTGGTAAAGGAACAATGGGGCATTGGTATCCCTGTACACAAAAGTGGTATATTAACAAGGGGGAAACAAAATAGGAACAATGGGGAGGGGGGGGGGGGCAATGGTGCCCATCCAAACAAGAGTGGTATAGGAACGAGGGGTGCATTGGTGCCCCTCCAAACAAGAGTGGTATAGGAACAAGGGGACATAGGTACCCCTCCAAACCAGAAGGGTACAGGATCTATACAGTGAGGGACTAACAAGGGTGAGGCGCACGGCTGACACCACTTAGAGCTGCAAGCTGAGGCAAGCCGGCGGATCAGCGGCAGCTTAAGGAGGAGGTTTGAACTTGGATGGCAGGGATAAGCAGAAGGGCATTGGCTGGTGGGGGGTGGGGAGGGGGGAGGGGGAAGGGGAAGGGGAAGGGGAGGGGTTGAGGATGAAGCCGAGAGGAAAAAGGAGGATGGGGGAGAGGAGAGGAACAGACATAGAAGGGAAGAAGGAAAAACCGACAAGAGAGGAGAATGGGAGAGGCAAGGAAAGGAAAATGAATAGAGATAAAATGATGGAAGGGAAATGGAAGAAAGAGGAGAAGAGCACGTGAATGATAGAATGAGAAAGAGAGAGAGAGAGAGAGAGAGAGAGAGAGAGAGAGAGAGAGAGAGGGGGGGGGGAGAGGGGAGGGGAGCAAAAGGATCTAGGAAAAGAGTGAGGTGGCAACAGACAGGAAAAGATAAGAGATGGGAATGAAGGAGAGGTAGATAGAAGAAAAGGGAAAGATAAAGAGAAAAAGAGGGAGAAAGGAGGGAGAAAGAGAGTGAATAGGAGAGAGAGAGAATAGGAGAGAGAGAGAGAGAGAGAGAGAGCAAAAGAGAGAGAAAAACACAAATGAGAGACAGACAGATAGAGAGAGATGGAGAGAGAGAATGGTCGGGAGGCGATTGATTGAATCCAGTGCAACAGGTGCTGCCTGCACGTTTGATCCACCGCTGGGTACCGTGCAGGGCTGGCTGGGGCTACTAGAGGTAACATCCCATACAACAGAGTGACGCAGAGCTTGGGTACAACTCATGGTGTCTGTGTGTGTTTGTGTGTATGTCTGTATGTGTTGTGTGTGTGTGGAGTGGGGTCTGCTAGTGGTAATGACCCAACACCCTCATTTAACACTGAATGTACCACTGTCATATTTCTGCACACCAAAATCATAGAGAAAAGCACTTGTCTTGGCACACAAATTTTTATTGCAGTTGTGGTATGAAAACTTTATTATTATTATTGTTCATTAGTTGATTATCTGTACATCATCCAATTAATCATCCAACTAATTAATTTCCCCAGGGATTTAGTGTTGTGTTGTCCCTGTCAGAGGGAAATGGAATGAACTTGTAGATTTTGCAGATAGTATTAAATAATGGAGACGATAAGAAAGAGATAGAAGGACAAAAACAGAAAATAAGAAAGTGGGAAAGAAAGTTACTGACACAGGGATAGTGAGAGAGTAAGAGGGAGTGACAGAATATGATCAAAGTTAAGTTAAAAGGAATAAACAAGAAGATACAAGAAAAGTGGGGGAGGGGGTGAAGAGATAAACAAGGAAATTGAATCCAGAGCGGCAAAAGGACAAATCAGAGAAACATAGGCAAAAACAACTGCCCTTCCTCGTTCCTCTTCGCAGCAAAACGACACCATCCCTTGCCCGGGAGCTACCCAGAGCCTCAGGGCCGCAACATGGTGGGGAATTCATCACGGCACACCGAGCTGACCCGGGCACAGCGCTCAGCTACACATACACCGGGGATGGCGAGCCAGGCAAGCGTTATCGATGGAGGAGCAGCTTGCGCAAGTCAGCCGGCCGCTCGGAGCGAGATCTGCCCTGAGGGGGGATGGTGGACTGGTTTTAGGTTTTGGGGGGGTTCGAGTTGCTCCCAAACATGAAGGTTATTAACTTCTGAGACTTATTGCTGACTCCCCCTGCTGTCCCCCCCCCACCCCCCCCCCCCCTCTCATTCACACATGTGCGCTTTAGAGGTTGCATGTCAGTTTGATTCTAGTAATGTGCTTTATATATGTGTTGCATTCACACATGCATTCATTAGCTGTACAGCCCAAGGAGCTTGCACTTATAAAACTTAATAACTACTATCACCACTTTATGCAAAATGTCATATGACTTGTATGAATATGCAAGAAAATTAGTGATTGGGAGTGACAGAAAAGAGAGAATAGCGAGAGAAAAGAGACAAGAGGGAGAGAGGAGAAGAGAGAGGAAGAGAGAATAAGACAGAATAAGACAGAATAAGACAGAGAAAGAGGAAGAGAGAATAAGAGACATGGAATGAGAGGAGAAAGAGAGAGGAAGAGAGAGGAAAAGAGAGGGGAATAGAGAGGAAGAGAGAGAGAGAGAGGAATAGAGAATAAGTGAGAATAAGGAAGAATTAGAAAGAGGAGAAAAGAGGAAGAGAAAGAAAGAAAAAGCTGAGGGGAAGAAGTCAAGCTGTGTGGGAGGAAACAAACTACCTTGAACGGCTGAGGGTTAAATTTCATTACACTATCTCATCAAGAAATAATGTCATCGACCGACTGTTGAAAGCAGGCTTACTGGGAAAAAGAAGAAAAATGTTATGGTATCACGCCAGGAAGTCACCATAACAACAAGGATGGTGTAAAAAATGAGGAAGATCCAGAAAAAAGAGCAGCGAATACACTCCAAGAAGACATTGCACTACATGGTAACATACAAGCATCCTGTGGCAACATTCCCTAAAAAAGAAGTCATACTGCAATGTCTTAATCTTTTCTCTTGTTTTCATAATCACCATGTAGGTACAATTAGTCCAGAAAACATATTGTGTATTCATGGGTTTGTTTCCATACTAAACATCTTGCAGATTGAAACAACTGCCAAAATATAAATCATTTCAATAGTTTCCCTTAACGTGAATATGTTACCATTATGAGAAGGATATAACACATATACATGTGATTTGTTTTTACATTCCTTGAAGTAAATCTTCAGCTAATTGCTCAGACAAAACAAGTCCTACTATATAGCGAAACTAAATATAGATCTCGCTCTTGATGCAAAACGAAATCAATTGTTTCTATACATGGTTAACTTCTGAATTGCCATAGATGCACTCTAGCACATGGAATACATGTGCAATGCCCTTAGAACAATACTCAAGTGGGTGAATAGCTACTTACTATGGGTACACTTCGATGACTCAAGTACAGTAAATGGAGGTATTTATTACCCATAAATCAAAATGACACAGCTTATATGTAGCAGTATGATTACATGGTACAGAAGTCTAAATTGTTCCATGCAACCACAAAAGGGGAATTAAATAGAGACTGCAAACTAACTAAAAATGACACAATGATAAACATCGGTAGACCAGAACAGAAAATGGTTTGTGCTCTAGTACCAAGGGTTTGCAAGAAGGATGAAGGAGAAGGGAAAAAAAAGAAAAGAAGATGGAGAAAAAAGATTGATTTGGCCATGCAGGTCCCGATAGACTGCAGACAAGCATGATGAGAATGCCTGAGGGTGTTTTCATACAAAATGCACAGCGTTGTTATCTGGCAAGATCATTTTGTGATTGCAAAGCCTCATGTTATTATTCTATTCAATATTTGGGCTAGAATCCCTCATAAATATAAGCCCCTGGAGGGACAGAAGAAGCACAAAGGCATACATGAGTGTGCCAATTCTATCCGTTATTTTGTTACGGTATTACAGAATGTTGTCTCGGGGGCAAATATAGATGTATATGCATGTTCCATGTTCCGTGCTTCACAATGCGTGATATGTGCTGTCAATGAAGAGATTTGTGCAGGAGATTGAAAAAGAACATATGTAGAATCATTTTTCCTTTCTCTCTCCATCTCTCTCCCCCTCGCTGTCTCTCTTTCAATATTCTGTATATATTTCACTTTATGTCTGTCTGTCTGTCTCTCTCTCCTTGTCTCCTGGACTCTCTCTCCCTCTCTGTCACTGTCTATCTCCCTTTAGATATTATCTCTTACTTTCTGTCTGTCCATCTCTCTCTGTCTCTCTTGCCGTCTATCGCCCTGTTTATATTTCATGACTATATCATGTCTTGCTCTTTGTCTGTCTCCCTCTCTATATCTCTTGCTCTGGCTGTCTCTCTCCTACTATGTCCATCTCATTGAAAGATATATATATATATATATATACATCTGTTTAAAAAAAAGCACTTTGTTGCTGAGGCATAAAAATCATTTTGAGTAGCAAATTTCTTCATGCAACGATAAGCACAAGAATAGTTAACTTTACATATGGAGTATGGAGTCTCTCAGTGCTCCATGAATTTACAACTTTGATTATTTCTGGCAATTTAACGTCCATGTGTATCTCAAAGGAATAAGCAGATGAAACATGATCATTCAAAAATATGAGAAAGAAAATTGCAAATGACCTCAATTCAATTTAAAAAGTTTTGCTATTTCTTTATGTTTTCTCCATTACTGAGGAATGACAGGTTTGAATATGGCTTGGAGTAACAAAGAAACGACATAAGATGGGGAAGACATCATCAGGACATGAGAAATAAAGATGCAACATTCCATCACAGGCAACATCAAAATGTCAATCTCAATGAAACATAAGTGCATGTTTCTGTGATTTAATTACGCTCTGATTGGCATGGTCACATGTATGTAGTCACAGTATCATTCAATCATTTGGGGAGTTTCGATCGTCAAAATTTGTTCCCACACTACTATGACCTAAGAGGGTACTTTCATACCCCCTCCACTCAACCCCGACCCCCTTTCACATCACAGAAAATTTCAAACAAAATGCAATAAGTCATAATAGGCCAAATGTATTAAATGTGCGATCATGTTCACCCAAAATTGTTTTTTTTTTTTTGTGTGTAATGATAATCTCATACATATTGCACTAGATGCATAATAAAACTTAAACCACTTCATTACGCTTTCATTTGATTGTTTTAAAGATATCAAAATTTGTATCTAAAATGTAACACACAACAACATAGATTTGCCCATTTTTGGACTTAAATTACTGCGTGGATTTCAAAAAGTAGAATGGATTTGATCATTCCTCCATTCTCTCTCCCTCCCGTCCACATTTTGTTGAATATTGAATATTGCAAATAACAACAAAAATATTACAAATTATGACAAAAACTATTCATCAACTCTGAAGAAGAGAGCTTGCAGCTTCACATCCAATAATAAGCATTATTGCCATCACTCATAGAGTAGATGTAAAATGCCAAAGAAACAGTGTTATGAGAGGGACGCCAAGTTGGTTGCAATGCAGAAGAAATGTGATGGTGATTGCCAGAGAGAGGGTGGGTGAGAGGGAGGGCAGAAGGGAGAAGACAAATGACAGAGACAGAGAGAGTTGGAGAGAGAGAGAGAGAGAGAGAGAGAGAGATAGAGGAGAGAGAGAGAGAGAGAGAGAGAGAGAGATAGCAGAGGGAGAGAGTTAGTCAGACAAAAGTGGAAAGTAAGAGAGAGAAAAAGAGAAAGAGAGAGAGAGTGCAGAAATAAGGTGAAAAATTGGGAGAACCAGATAAAACACCCATCAAGTTGAAAGGAAGAAAACTCATGAAAAAGGGAAACCAAGGTATTTGTTATGTCAAAACAAGTTTTAATGGAATGAAGTGAGAGCAAATCGAATGCAACAAAAATATAGATTACAGAGGAAAAGGAATTCCATCCCATTAATCAAATTTCTCCATCTGAGTTATGCAATACGTCATCCTCTTATTTCATCATTCTTTCTTGAATCAGACGATGATAGATTACAGAGTTATGATGTCTCAAATAACGTTTCCTCCTCGCGCCACTCAGAGATAACCTGAACGCACCCTCTGCATTATGAACTTACGAAGCTCAAAAAACTCACAACAATAGATAATGGAGATTAGATCAAGGAGTTTCCTGTTTCTTGAAATCGCAGAAGGAAATGTGTGATATTTGACAGTGGAAAGTGTCCTTCTTCCAAAACCTGAAATGTTATACAACTCAAGGTTGACTGAAAGGTATTCCTGTTCCATATTCCGTTACAATCGCTGTCAAATATAACATTTACAACACATATTCATTTCATAGTATCTTTCTGAATCTTCACAAATATAACTGTGCAGTCCATCTACCTGTTTCATCATTTGTTTGGTTATTGGTTTTCCGCGCATCCCACACAATTTTTTTTTTGCTATTTCTTTCTCCATCTCATTCATCAAGATTTTCCTTTACTTTTTCTTTCAAATTCCAGGTATTCATTCTAACTCCTTTTCAAAGAAATTGGCAGTCCTCTTGATTAAAAATGGAAAGACTATTGGTTAATCCAAGCACTCCAGTAATCTAGTACTATGATATCATATTTTCTTTAAAAATTCATATACCACATATAAGAAATATGCAACTCTGCTTTTAATCAAGTATTGGCACGTATAGGTTTTACGCTTACCCCCATCAATACAATATCCTATATAAGCTCAACACTCTGAGTGAAGTCGTCACACAACAGCCGTCCCAGTCCTCTCTATATCTCTTTCTCTCTCTCCCCCTTTCCTTTCTTTCCATGTCATCACCTCTCTCTCTCCCTACCTCTCTTCATATTCCCCCTCTCTCCTCTTCATGACTCCGCTCTCTCACTCATTCTCTGTTCCTCCCTCCCTCCCTGCAACCATCTCTCTCCGTGACTCCATTCTCTTCCCAAACTCTTCTCAATCATTCAATCTATCACCTTCTTCTCCAAATCCCATCTTTCCCTT